>ML818022.1:44276-109153 GCA_009831015.1 Picea engelmannii
TAGAGATCAGAGATGATACCTTTCCCAGGTATTACCGTTGAGTGCACAAAGTCAGGGGGAGCTTGAGGAGAACAGTTTAACCCTTTGCCCTTGATGTCAAAGGGGGAGCAATGAAAGACATATTGCCATCAATGCCAAAGGGGCAAATTGTTGGAAATATGGCTATAGCAGAGATGACGCAGACTGTCAAGGTTGTCATTGATGGCAATTGGTTGGTTATGGAGCACGCGAAGAAGCTAGATGATGTCAGAGCAATATCCAAGTGGGGACATTGAGATTGGGTTCCATTCAGCGAATTGTTCTACAAAAGGAGACCCATTGTGTTAGGTTATCCAAGTGGGGATGTTGAGATTGGGTTCCACTCAGCAAATTGCTCTACAAGAAGAGCCCCCATTACRTTAGGTTATCCAAGTATCCATCGCGTTAGGTTATTCAGGAAAAAGGAGGGAATAAACCCATTTGAAATGTTTCAAGGAAAAAGAGGGAATAAACCCATTTGAGCAATAAACGTTTGAAGGAAAGCTCAAATCGATTCAAGCGCCTCCATTGAAACAGAAACAGAGGCTTCCAATTCAGCATTCGCCCATGGGGATCTTTAATGATAAAAACGCATGCCTTAGCCATGGCCATGACTAGCAGCAGCAGTTACCAATCGTTATTTTTAAGAAACACACGAAAAATGCCATTCACAACACCCTTGGGTTACCAATCGTTTTTTTTTAAGAAAAGCACGAATGATGCTATTCACAATGCGATTGGTGTGGGCAGCATCAAATGGCTATAATGCAAAATCAATGGAGCTTAACATTGCTAAATCCAGGGTTTTGCGAGGGTCCTTCATCTGCTTTGACAAGTCTGGAAGTTTTTGCCAGTTGGGTTTCTCTAATCACTCTGGACGGTGGAAGGACTTTCAGTCTAAAATTAGACCGGCAGTTAAGACAAGAAGAACACAACGTTGCATGATGTGGCATGTGTAGAGGAAGCATGCAAAGAGCTAGTTCAGAAAATCAGGGAGAATACTGGCATGCGAAAAGCAGAAGAAAGAATGAAAGAAAGGGAAACTGCAGTTGGAATTGAGAAAAGCAAGGAAAACATCTGCATGTGGAAAAACAATGTAATGCGCTAGAACTAAGATGGAAGGGTTGTTGAAGTGAGAGAGAGAGAGAGCTCTGAAGGTGAGAAAAGGGGAGAGGAGAATCTGCGTGACAGGTGAAGAAGCTGAGAATGGGTTGCAGAGGACAGTGAAGCAGAGAAGCAGATCAGAGACAGTGAAGAATGCAGAGTAGATCAACAGAAAGGGTAAGCAAGCTATGTCAGAATGAACAAGTTGATTTGAGCAATATTTATTTTGGCAAATAAGGGTGGTAGGGTGGTGCTAGGGAGACTTATGTCTCTCTCTCTACAAGTGGGTGCTTGTAGAATCTGAAGGTTGGTGCCTTCACTCAGTTGGTGCTGAAGTAAAAAGGAATTCAGTGCTTCCACCCAGTGGGTGCTGGGATTCTGTGGGAGTTGGGGCTCTCAGCCAGTTGGTGTTGGCAATCAGAGGTTGTAGCCTCTATGAGTTGGTGCTCATAAAAGATGAGATGTAATGCAGTTGGTGCTTGCTTAACATCTTAAGAAGACGAGGTTTTTTCCCTGGTTGGGTTTCCTCTTGAAAAATATGTGTCTCATACTTGTGAGTGAATGTTGTGTGTGATTGTTGTTCTTTATGTTATCTTCTTTATGTTTATAACTCTGAATTTCACAATAAAGACTCACTGCTACTAATATTAATGATTCAAAGTTAAAAACAAGAGAGATTGTTAATAATCTACACTAACTGATTCACCCCCCCCCCTCTCAGTTAGTTCATACCTGTAACAATTTCTTTATCAATATGGACAAATGCTTCACAACCGAAAGTTTTCAAAAAAGAATAGTTTACCTTTCTTCCTGTCCATTCCTCCTCTGGAATTCTACCATCCAAAGAGCTTGAAGGTCCTTTGTTTATTAAGTAAACAACAGTATCTACAGCGTCTTCCCCGAAGTGTAAGGGCAAACCGGTATGCAATCTCATACTCCTTGCACGCTCCATGATTGTCCTGTTCATCCTTTCTGACATACCATTTTCTTGTGGTGTTCTTGGAACTGTATTTTCTCTACGAATCCCATGGTATGAATAGTAATCATCAAGCTCCTTGTTGCAATATTCACCTCCATTATCTGATCTGAGACACTTCAAACTTTTCCCTGTCTCATTCTCAACTAAAGGTTTCCATTTCTTAAAAGTATCAAAAACATCATATTTTTGTCAAATGCAATAAACCCAAGTTTTTCTAGTTGCATCATCAATAAAAGTAACATAATAACGAGAGCCACCAAGAGATGATACCCAAGTTGGTCCCCATACATCTGTATGCACAAGCTCTAACCTTTCATTCTTCTTTTCTTTTCCAACTCTAAGAAGTCTAACTCTCTTTTGTTTTCCATAAACACAATGCTCACAGAAGTCCAAATCAATTTGCTTAAGATCTGGCAACAAATTTATTTTGTGAAGTATCTGCATACCCTTCTCACTCATGTGTCCCAGCCTATGATGCCACAGTGTTGTATCCACTCCTATAGAAGCTAAAGAGATAGAAGAGTCAGTATTACTAATACATAAATATAATGTACCTACCTTCTCTCATTTTTCTATCACCAATGATCCTTTGATGGCCTTCCACGTCTTATCTATAAATATGGATACACAACCTTCACTTTCCAACTGCCATGTTGAAATTACATTTTTCCTTAAATCTGGAACATGTCTTACCTCTTTCAACAACCATTGGTTTCCATTGCGTTGCTTTATTTTTACCTTTCCCATTCCAACAATTTTTCATGGTGCATCATCACCCAAATGAACTTGTCCAAAATCACCTTGAACATAATCTAGAAAATGTTTCCTATGGGGTGTGGCATGAAATCAAGCCCCTGAATCTACTACTCAAGACTCAGAAATATTATCTACGGAAAGAATCAAAGCATCTTGTAACACATCACCTATTACATTTGCTTCCTGATTTCTCTCATGTTGTCCATCTCTTTGTTTCTTTAGAGCTCTGCAATCTTTATTCAGATGTCCTTTCTTCCCACAATTCCAATACTCTATCTTTCCAAGTCTAGATTTGGATCTGACCTTCCTAGAATTCTCACGGTTCTCTGATCCCTTTCCTCTATCCTTTTGTCTTCCCCTATTCTCCATGTTCAATGCATTACATGATGTCTCACCTGTGCTTTTCCATCACATTTCCTCACTAAGGATAACACCAACAACATCATCAAATTTTCAAGTATTTAAACTAGAGACAAAGTTACTTATAGCCATGACCAAGCCATTCCATCTTTCTGGCAATGAGCACAAGATTAGAATATCCCTAACCTCATCATCAAAGTCCACTTTTACAGAACATAGTTGATTAATAACCATATTAAATTCATTTAAATGATCTGCAATAGACCCACCTTCTGACATATTCATATTAAATAATCTCTTCATTAGAAATACCTTATTAGACACCGAGGGTTTTTCATACAGTTTAGCCAATGCGTCCATCAGATCCTTCGTTGTCTTTTCTTTCGAAATATTGAAAGCCACCAATGTTACCAAGCTCAACTGTATCGTTCCTAGAGCCTTTCTGTCAAGAATATCCCATTCTTCGTCCTTCATGGTCATCGACTTCTTTTCTACTCCGCCCAATGGTAGGAATAGATCCTTCTGATATAAATAATCTTCCATCTGCATCTTCCATAACTAGTAGTTTTGGCCATTAAATTTCTCGACCCTAAACTTTCCATCTTCCGACATTCCTCCCACTTGAACCAAGAACCCTCTTTTCCTACGAGTTACCTTTCGCTATGATACCAATTGTTAGAAAAACAGTACTATGGAGCAATAAAATAAAACAAATGTAGAAACAAAAAACAGAAGATACATAATACAAGAGAGACACAGATTTATGTGGTTCACCTAGTGTGGGCTACGTCCACCAGATAAATTTCCAGGTCCTTCCTTTATTATTATCTAGCAAATGAAGGGATACAACCTACAACAAAACCTGATGTAACTTCCTCTTCTTTCTCTCACAGTCTCCTCTCTCAAAATACAATACTCGCCATAATGCATAGCCGCAATACATTTCCCTCATAACAGAGGGTTGCCTTCTAGGGAAAAAAACCCTAACATAATTTCTACCGTTAGATCTGTGACCTCATAATGAATGGTCCATATTTACAATGAAATTAAGATATACATTTACCCCTGAACCCCCCAGCTGGGGGGATAGCCCCCCCGGACCCCGCAGAGGGGGTACCCCCTCTGCACTCCCCCACGTGGAAGAGTGTACATACTTCTAGGGTGTAAAGTCTTCATGGGGTATAAACATGGCTGAAAGCAAGGACCTCTTAATCGAGAACATAATCAGGCTCCACAACCAACAAATGCAACCTTCTCTAACCCTTTGATCAATCCCTTTCTTACTTTTTAAAACCAACTCTTCTAACTTCTTCAATAGTTAGGGCTTTTGTTTTCTTGGAATTGATGGAAATATCGTGTTGGCATTGATGTCAACATGAAGACAAGAAGTACCATAGTGGAGAATGACATGGAACTGTAGTAAAATCTATAAGAATATTAAGTTATAGGAACGTAATGAACTACTGAAATACATGGGATCGCTTGGTCGAGTTCTTTGAAAGAATGAAAATGAAAGAATGAGATAATTTCAATTACTACACTAGTCGAGTCGAGTTGTCCTAGTGACCGTATATTATGTTGAGATAGGATCGTGATGAACAGAACGAATACTGGCGAGTCTCCCTCTTGAATACTTTCTCGTTCACTATCATTTCATAGTGAAATCTATTATAGCGCAAGTTGTAGGTTGGGAAAAGTCTGACCCAACCACAAATAAAGTGCTACAACTTGGGAATCCTACACCCAATCTCACCTCGATGTAGGTCTTGCACTCCAAGGGTGACTAGGTCACTTTAGGGAGGAAATATCAGTGACCCTAGGGGTATTCAGATGGAGATGGATGGAAATGGAACTGAATCCCCTAGAGGTCAATTCTAAGTGGAATAAAAGGTAGGGAAATATTCCTTGCAATTCAAGTAATTGCTTCCCCACAGGATAGTACTTCTCTAGATGATTGTACCTGCCCGAGACACAAGAAAAGACACTTTTCAATGATATATGTTAATTGGATCAGAAATTTAATATTGTTGTCCCTAATTTTCAGCAATATATAATAGTGTATATCATTAATTAAATGGTATTATAATCTTCTCAATAAATTCTAGAGATCAAGTAGAAAGTACAAGAGAAAGGCTAGTAAATGACTAGCTAAACTCAAGATGAGAAGCCAATATTCTAGCATAAAAAGATAAGGTTGTTGTAAACACTTGTCTACATAAAATTATATCAATCTTATGGCTGTAAAATTCAATGTATTACAGCAAGAAAATCAACAACAGGAATCCCCTCAAGCTTTTCCAAAAAGTGTGCTAGGCCAAGGAAAGTAAGTGTGCAAACTTTGAGGAAAATCCAATGGTTGATAAGAGAGTTATTGAAGCAAATGAGTTAGGGTTTCTACAGCCCTAATGGATGAAGATGAAATTTTGTAATAGAAACAAGAAGTACCCCCTTGATGGGAATGCCCTAGTGGTTGTGAGGTTCCCAAGGCACAAGGAATACAATCCACTTTGCAAGAAATAAAAATGACCGAAATTCACATTTCCCAATGGAATATTTTATTTTTCCAATGCAATAATAAATTACTAGTTCCTTTACTATTGGGTTAATGGGGTCACCAAAATAAATATCTAGAGGAGCTACCTCCTTGGGGGTGTAAGCACTTTTACTTCCCAAGGCAAGTTTCTCGGGCTAGGGTTTAAGCTAAGAGGGTGTATTCCTTTATACTTCTCTTAGCAAACCCTTGTTAAATCAATAAGATGAAGCATAAAATGATGAAGACTATGGTGGGGGTGTATTCCCTTATACTTCACTCCTAGTTCCTAGCACAATAACCTTGACTTGAAACAAATGATAACAAGAGAGTAAAACCATACCAATTCAAGGGAAAATGCCAAGATAATCCACCACAATAGCAAGAGATAAGCCTTCCAAGGCTAGTGCATCACTTCTTTCATCAACCATTCATAATTATAGACATAAACAAGTGAAAAATATATAAAATATCCAATATAGCCAAAAATTTCAGACCAAGTCCTCTCACAAGAGGGAGAGTTGTGATTAAAATGAGATCTTATCATCTCTATTTATACAAAATGTAGCTAACATAGTTTTTCCACAAATTAAGGAGCAAACCACACGATTAGGGGTCAACAACCCTAATCTTTCCCCTTTAAAAAATTAATATTAAACAATTCACTTAAAATTTCACTTTTTTTTACCAATAAAACCTTAATTTAGGAGGACGTCACCACTTTAGGGGACGTTTTTCCACTTTGAGGAAGTCGTTGGTGTTGGAGCAACATGGGTAGGCCTCTAAAGACCACATGTCAAGCATGTAAGCACTCTCATCATGGTTAATACCTTTCTCCTCCTCAAACTCCCATGTTTCAAAACAGTGGCATCTCACCACCATGCCCTAGCCCCAAATGCATGACGCCAAGCTCAAAAATAGGACATCCCCCCCCCCCTGGGAAAATCGTTTGGAAAGTGAGGGTTGGGCTAGGTCAATCAAGTCATCATCAAGGCCTTCCAAGTATGATCTCTCTCATCCAAAATGCAGTCGCATAGCATCCAACATATGGGCTTGAATCTCCATGGAAGCCCAATCTAGGCTTGTTCTCCCAAAACTGTCCACCAACTAGGTCCTGCAAAGACAAATGAGCATGCCCTATAAGGATCTCGGGTCATAAGATAATTATAAGTGAATATAATCAATAAATAATCCATCTAAGTGTGTGCATCAAAGATCACTATATCAAACAATTAACATCTCAAAGACACTATCTGACTTGTCAAGCTTGAATATGGGAGGGTTGGAGAGGTGTCCTATTGGGTAGATCTTGCCCTAGGTCAAGGAGAGTTTACAAGAGATCCCTCTATAATCCATGTAAAGTGGATGAAGTGGTCGGGGTAAAGACTCAATGGGCATCGGTATCATGACATATAAGGGGTCGTAGTGTCTCATTCATGGGTGCGTTTGTAGAGGGTGTGTCGTACCTTCATCCACAATGCACTTTTTCCAAGCCCATCAATTTTCCTTTTATATTTATTTCTTTATTTTATTTCAATATAGCATAAGGATAGGTTTACAGTCACTTCCCTGGTGTGGTGACCAGGTTATGGTGGCAATATTGAAATGGAGCAAGGCCACTGCCTTTCGGAATCCAGCTTGTTTGGTGGATACCATCTGCAAATCTGTGACCATATATGGTGGTGAGTGGGTTTTCCATCTATGCAAAAAGGTATTGTTGTTCATGTAGTCTTTCAACACTCCATATCTGCAACCTAAGGGCCTCAAGACATGATCTCCTTAGTTATTCACAAAATGGGGATAACATAGTCGAAGGGAAATTTGTTGATGCAACACCGAGAACCCTTGAGTCCGTTATATCAACATGGTAGTAGATATTTCGTAGAAAGTTTTGGTCATCATTCTTTCCATCCCGAAGTTGGACGACCCTTCAAACCCAAACAATTTTCAGTAGCCACCAATGGTTAGATCCACTCAGGCAGTCAATTGTTGAATAAATTTTCATTAATTTCAAAGGTTAGTAAGTGATCAAATATATGTCAAAGGTTAGTAAGTGATTAAATATAAATGTGGCCTTGGTATCACTTTAATAAACACAAAAGTGGAAAATTTAAGTGGAAACAGAGTTTACGCAAAAGTGGAAATGAAAGTGGATTAAATATAAATATGAATGTAATAAATAACGAAAGTTGAAAAAATAGGTGGAAGTGGAGTTCGTGTAAAAGAGGAGTAAATATGAAAGTGGAATAAAGAAAAAGGTAAAAGTGAAATCAGGTTAAAGGAAAAGGTAAAAGTGAAATTGGATTAAAGAAAAAGGTAAAAATGAAAGTGGAGTTAAAAAAAATGGTAAAAGTGAAATAGCACATGGTATTTACCTATGGTAAGGTAAAAAGTGAATTAAATCATGATAGTCAAAATCTATTGACCCAATTGAAAATGTGACTAAACGATCTAAAAGGAACAATGGTCCATTGACATTGTATTAATTAAAATAGTATGATTAATACATTATATTGAAAAGGCACATACTTATAATGAAGAGATACATTCCTACATTGAAGAGGTACATTGATTCATTGTTATTTACAAAGAGACACAATGGTTCAATGTCATATGCCTATTGGATGACTATATAAACAAGAAAACATGTTGAAATAAGGAGTGACTCGATGATTTAATAAGATCTAAACAAAAGAAGAGTCCAAATGAATAAATTGAAGTTTGAAGATTAAAAAAATGCAGTGAGGGTGGAAGGGTGGAGCAAGGGAGAATTAAAGTCCTCTAGAGGTTGGATCCTGAACAACAAGGATTTGCATCTTCCTCAATTTGGTTCTTAAAAAATAGGGTATTGTTGTATCCTTGATTTGGTGCTCAAAACAGGGGATTGTTGTCTCCTTGAGTTGGTTCTCAAAAAAGGAGATTGGTGTCTCCTACAAGTTGTATCTTGTAAATGAAAAGAAAAATTTATATAAATATATAAAAAGAACATGTATGGTGTTTCATGTTAAAATTATGTGTATTGTTCTTCTTTGTTGATCATTTGTTTTTTTTAATAAGATTAATGATTAAGTGGTGTTAAATATTGGAAAAAGAATAAATATTGATTCACCCCCCCCCCTCTCAGTATTAAAAAATATTCCAACAATTGGTATCAAAGAGGGTTCCTTCATCACAGACTAATAATTAGAAGGAAGATTCTAAGAAACCACAATGGATCAACAAGAAAGGATGTCCTGAAACAGAGCTCCACTATTAAAAGGAGATAAATATTCATTTTGGAGTATAAGAATGAGAAGTTACCTAATGGCACTGGGATGTGATGTCTAGCTATCTGTGATAAAGGGTTATGATGTACCATAAATTGCTCCTTCGAACACAACTACAAAGAAAATCTGCAATGGTACTTCAAGAGTTGTAAATGAAATCCTGGATTGATTAGCAAATAATGTATTTGTCAATGTCATGCATTGTAAATCAGCAAAAGATATTTGGGACAAACTAAAAATCATCTATGAAGGAGATGTCAAAGTCAAGCAAGAAAAGATTCAAATGTATAGAGGATAGTTTGAAAGCTTGAAGATGAAAGAAGAAGAAAACATTGTAGAGTATCTTCTAAGAGTAGATGAAATTGTCAACATAATCAGAGGAATAGGAGAAGAATTAGATGAAAAAATAGTATTCCAAAAGGTACTAAGATCACTCTCAATGAGATATGATCCCAAAGTATCTACCTTGGAAGATCGAGAGAATCTTGAAAAACTCACAATGGATGAACTACATGGGATTATCATAGCCTATGAAATGAGAACAAGACAACAAAAACCTTCAAAAGGTGAAATAGATTTCAAAGTCTCAAATGAAGCAAAAACCATGAACATGTATCGAAAGAAAGAAGCTCAGACAAATCTGATGAGGAATAAGAAAACTTCATTAAGAAACTTAAGAAAGGATCTGGAAAATACAAAGGGAAGTTACCTTTCAAATGATTCAACTGTGGAAAAATTGGAAACTTTTCTTCCAAATGCACTAATCCCAAGGAAAAATATAGTGACAATGAAAAAGATTACAACCAGAAAGAACATAAAAAGGGTAAATCGCAATACAAAAAGAAATTCTATAAGAAAAAAAAACTTTTATTCTAAAGAAGATAGTAGCTCATCTAACATGAGTGACGATGAAAATATAGAGGTTCTATTTATGGGAATAGAAACTCAAACTAACACTACTGAAGATAATGATTATGAAAATGAAGAAAATCCAGAAGTTGAAGTTTATCTTGAAGGAGAACTCATTAGTTCCCTCGAAGAACTGAGAAGATGTAGAAGGAAAAACAAATCATTAAAAGAACAATTGTTAGATTATAAGGAAGAACAAAAATCAAGAGAAGAAGAAGTTTCAAAAAGCATCAAGAAAACAGAACAAATCACTATTTATTTTAAAACTCAACCACAAGAAGATAAAAGTCTAAAAACCCCTCTGTTATGAAAACACATAGAGATGTACAACCGATAAAGATTAATTTATTTTTTTTGCATTAGGATATTAAACTCGTTACAACATGATAAAAAACATCGCAAATGATACATCATCATAACTAAAACGACACATAAGAATTGCATTAACATAACTAAAAGCGGCACAATCAACACATAAACAGCTATGCAATCAATGCATCATCATAACTAATAGCCGCACTTAATCAGAGCATCATCATAATAAACAACAACACAATCAACATATCACGATCGAATGAAGCAATATACGATTGAATGATCAACCATGTCACTAAGCATTAAAGGAACTACCTGCCCAACCTATCATGCATGGTTAGGACCTCCATGACACATAAGAAATGCTCAAGCCCAGGATTTATCCGATTGATTTTGACTATTTAAGGTCTCAGGGTTGGAGACTATTTTGAGGAAAAAGGATGTGTCTAAATCCCGCTTGAACAAATCAAGTAGAAAATTAACTATATCAATCAATCAATCCTAATCATCAATTAAACATGGCGCAAGAGTAATCAATTACATAACTCACCATATACCGGCATTAATTTCAAGGCGCAAGATTAAGAAAATTCGCAACTGATCATACTTCAACATTTAATTTCAAGATGCAGGATTATCTGATTACTAAATCATTTATACATCAACATTATTCCAATGTGCAATAAATCCAGTTACTAAATCATTACACATCTACATGATTCCATGGCGCAATAAATCCAATTACTAAATCATTACACATCAACATGATTCTGTGGCGCAAGGAAATTTGTGTACTTAATCATTTATACATCAACAATATTCCATGGCACAAATAAATCTAATTACTAAATCATTACACATCAACATTTATTCCATAGCGCAACGAAATATAATTACTTAATCATCATATCCCAAGGCGCAAGGGTAATCATCGATTTTTTTTTTGGTACTAAGCAATCATTTAACCAATCATACATCATCTTAAATCCATGGCGCAAGAAAAATATAATTTCTAAAACAAACATACATCAACGTAATTAATGGAAAAAGAGAAAACTAGTTACTAAAACAGTCATATAACAACATTATTTTCATGATGCACGGGTTATCATCAACTTCATCCTCATGGAACATGAGTAAGAAAATTCCTAACTAAACACACATCAACAATAATTCATGACGCAAGATTAATTAGCAACTTATTCATGACGCATGATTCCTTAGCAATTTATTCATGACGCAAGAGTAAGAAAACTTCCTAAACAATCACACATCAACAATTAATTCACGATGCAAGAGTGAATATCTAGTTCATTTTCATGGCACAAAAGTGATCATCAAATTTAATTCCATGGCGCGAAGGTATTTAATTAAATATCCAAATGTACAATTATTTAATTATTATTATTATCGATACTTGAGGAATTCCACATAACCAATCCTGAAAGACTTGACACACGCCATGTGCTCAAAACTTGCCAAATGTTTAATTGCATTATAGTTGTCCTACTAATCAATAAACTATGCTGATCAATATCATGTGGCAGACCACACACTAAAACCTGGAAGCAATCCAATTGTGGGGAAGAGATTGTCAAAGGAATATAAAGAAAAATCGCAAAACAAGGCTACTCATGCCAACTCCTAAATCTCCAATCAATAACAGTTTTAACACATAGTCAGAGTGACAAAGTGACATTGACTAGTGGAGGAAGCCATGAGAATCAAGACTTCCACTCAATTCCAATTGTTGCAACCCTGACAATTTTTTGTGTGTATAATATAATGAAGCTTAACAATTTTTCGGCCCTTATTCAATAAATTTTTGCCCTCATTTTTCTTTCAGACTTGGATTTATAGTTCTGTGTTTTTTTTGCTAACATACCTGTTGATTCTTTGAGATAATCTATCCATAGAGTGTGAGGCAAAGTATCCTTGTGTTTGGTTGTTTGTTTGGGGTGTTGAAAGGTATCTAATAAAGCTATTAGGAGGAATCACAGATGAGGGGAATAGATCTGCTCATGGATCTGCTCTACATCAAGGATGGTAGGAATTTCTCTTCTCATTCTTTGACATTTTTCTCTAGCAACAACGGGAAGTTTTTAATCCCTCCAAGTGCATGCTCGATTAGCACAGGGAGGGACTTAGCACCAAGAACCAAGTAGAAATCCCACCATGGACCCATTATCTTTGCACTACGCATTATCTATGATGGGTTGTGGCTGGCTATTTGTGTTAGGTTGTGACACATTGTAGTTGGTTCTTAAAGCATTTGGTTTGCAGACCAGGTTCCCGTGAAATGGTAACACAGAGCGTTTCCTGGTGGGAAAAAGGCAGTCGCAATTCTAGTGAAATTGCAAAGGAGACAAGTGTTTAGCAATCCGATCGAGCCTTCTCTGAATAAAAATGGGAAGAGAGTAACTCATTTTGGATCTCAGACAATTTTTAAATAAAAATGTGAAGGGAGAACTCTGTGGGAAATCGCTACAAGAAGGGTGTAACACCCCAGGTTTTGAGCCCCCATTTTAAATAATGTATTGTTACAATGTTGAGAGGCCAAAGTTCCCAAACAATTATTAAAAGGCCGGTGTGCCCAAGAAATGTAATGTTTTGATCATTATTAATAATAAATACATCATTGATTGCTAGACAGACAAGGACCAAAGTTATAGGGGGCTATGATTCCACAAGAGAGGGGGATTGATGGCATAAATGTTTATTCATATTTTACTTACCCTTTTTTTTGTCTAAGGGAGTGGATTAGTTACGTGAGCTTCCTAGGGGAGGCCAGGAGGTTCTTGATTCCCCCCAAAATACTTAAACTCATCCCTATTCTGATTAGGGGGTTGGTTGATGGCTCATTTTCTCCTTCACTTATTCTTTCATTCCATTCTTTCCCTCACGCATCCATTCACTGATTTTTAATTGTTTCTCACTTTGGGTGGAGACCTCACTCCGTTCATTTCTGTCACCCATTCATCTTCCTCATTTGTGTCTTGGCTTGGGAGAGGGAAATGAGCTATCGAAGAGTAGCCATGGTATTGTTGGTTGTAGTAGTCATTGGTGTAATCCATCCATGACTTGAGTCCTGCATGTTTGAGATGCGTTGGCCTGTGTCCAACTTTGTTCACAGCTATGAGTCCTGAGAGTTCTAGCATTGAGATTCTGGACCAGTTGCGTAGGAGCCGTGGAAGGATAAGGACTTCCTGAGGGACTATGTGGCATAGAAGGGTGGAGGTCCATTCTCTTGGGTGGTGCAAGTTGGGTAGAAGAGAGTTAGGTACTTGGATTTTTGTGAGTGTTGGGAAATCCTATGAGATCTTGAGTGTTGACTGGTTCGGGAAGCTAAGTAACACTCTGGAACCATCCTTATGGATTCATAGCCTTGGCTCGGGGGTGACACTGATGTTGAGATTTGGAGCAGTAGTTTCTACTGTTGGGTGGAACGTCCTTAGTCTGTAGCCAATTGGTGTCATCTTTTATAAATATAAGTGCTCTCTGTTCTGGTAATATTTACCTGTATATGAATGTATTATGTTGTGTATTTATTTATCATTTAATTGAATCTTTAGAATATGCATGCTACTGGTTATTATTGTGCATGTTGTTAGATATTTTATTTTATGTGTCCTTATTAATGTAAGAAGGTATTGGTAAAAAAAATAATTCCAAGGGTGGTCTTGAAGGTAGCATACCCCGGCCTATGGGTGGCTGGGTATGTTACAGATTGGTATCAGAGCTTCTAGTTGAAACATCAGGTTGGTATGGGCCGAGCCTGTTGGTCAAAGTCTCATGGTTGATATCAAATTATGACCGTGAAGTTGAAAATCTCATGAGGAATGGCATTGCAGCATCTATGCAGGAGATAGAACATCAGAGATCATTTGTAAGGTTTTGAAGGATCATGACTGTCCCTTTCAAATTCAGGAGTGATCGCCACTATGGGATCAAGAGAGATCTGGGATCATTGGATCAGAGGGCAGGTGAAGAAGGGTCATGTGATGAAGGCGAATAAAAGGTTAAGTCACAACCGTCAGATCTCATTGGAGATAAATTAACGGTGGGGAGGAATTGTAGGGATTGGGAAGGAAATTAAATCACAAGCAAGTTGTGAGCCCACAATCTCTCAGGATCATTAATCTTGTTATGGAAACAGATCAACGGTGGATATTTATCCCACTACAGATGAGCATCTTTGCTTTGCAGATATCGTTAAGGAAATTAAATACTGAGTGATTTGAGTCTCTGTAATCACTTGTGGTCGTTGATATTCAAGTAGGGGACATGTGTCAGGCGATATCATGCTCCGGGAGGAAGCAAGAAGAAGTTGAGTGAGTAAAGGACTCCTAAAGCCCAGAGTTCATCTGGATTGTCCATCAACAATGACATGTGGTGCCATAGATCTCACTTCGAAGACTTAGTACTCCCAAAGGTTTTGGAGAGTGAAGCACTAGGGAAAGCACTACTAGAAGTCCCGAAGTCTGGAGTTAATATAGACCGTCTGATAAGGGAGACACTCATCCGTAGATTAGCCAATTCGGAAGAATTTGAGTGTGCTGGTATGGAAAATCTCGAAGCCTGAAGTTCTGAAGCCCGAAGAGTTGAAGTGGTGGGGCATGATGACGTCACCTGGAATTGATTTGGACCCCAGAAGGTTAAGCAGTTCGGAAATTTTGAGTTCGGGAGACTTGAGGAGTGCAAGCATAAAATATTTTGAAGCCCGAAATTCCGAAGTGACGTGGCTCGCAGATGTCAACTAGGATGACGTGGACACATGGGATGTGTGCCATGTGTCAGTGAGTTTTGAACCTGTGGAGGATTGAAATGTCAGTTAGAACGTGACACATGTCACCCACCTAATTGGGCCACGTGTTTGCTTCTAGTATTTCACCACGTGGCGACAGATTGTGTAGTCCAGAGATTGGGCACTCCAGAGGAAAAATATGTGACAGTTTGCATTGGGTCGAGAACTTACAAAGGCTTGAAGTCCATAGTACATATCGACCGTTGATCCCAGAAGACACGCGTTGACATATCATCAACTTTGGGTGAAAGAAATCTGGGAGAAAGTAAAGGTAGAGATTTTGAAAACTCCTGAAGCTTGAAGAGACGAAGATATTCATAGTTGTCAATTTGTGAGAGGACACACGTCGAAAGATCGTGAACTTCGGGTGAAAGAATTCTGGGAGGAAGCAAGCAGGGGAATTTGAGACTTCCAAAGGTTGAAGTCTCGAAGTGGACTAGAACTGTTGATTTGAGGTGGACACATGGTGCCTGATCTAGAACTTCAGGTATGGAGTACTCTGAGGAAAAGCGGAGCTCGAAAGTGTAGAACTCCCGAAGCGCAGAGTCCTGAAGTGGATCTCGATCATTGATCATGAATCAGTATGAGGACCATTGATCTATTCCTCATTGAAGGTTCCAAAGTTGTGAAGTGCCAGGAAGAATTTGGTCGCAGTTTTGAGTCGTGGTCACCTCGGGAAATGGTTTGAAGGGAGTGCCTGTGCAGAATTAAATTATGTATCGGCTAAGGGATAACATGGAAATGTTATATGATGCATATTGATACATATATGTTCTTCATGAATTGAGAAGAAAAAGGACCTGTAACATGGTTTGGAAAATTTTGTCTATCATATGCTTAATTCTAACAAAATGGTCGTTTGCACATTTTTCATAATTAAGGGGTTTAAGCACGTCAAATTAGAATGCGTATTGAAGAAACAGAAGAAGGTGAGGGAGCCTCCAGCCATGATAAGGAGGCCGAAGGCCAGAATACCATAGTTTGGAATGTAGAGAAGGATTCTAATGGACGCAAGGGCATAAGAGAGAAGGAAACATTAATAGAAATTGTAAGAAGCCTGAAAATAGAAGTGTAGATCTACAAAGAAGACAATGAGAGATTGATGAGAGAGAGAAGTCAAATACATGCTTGAGTGCTATGGATCTTAAATCAGTTGCAGAGGAAAATGAAGAAGGGATCAAACTCAAAACAAGAGGAAGAAGGCAGTTTTCGTGAAAGAAGAGAGGATTGTGGAAGAGTTGGTTATTCGAGAAGTGCTAGCAGAAATCATAGACACCACTCACCTCCTTACTCAGAAAGAAAGTTTTATGCATCAGAATATTCCATAAGTAGTCCAGAGGTGTCTCCTGTTAGGAACCAGAGAAGGAGATAGGAAGTGGACAGTTTGCAAGGAGCGTTGAGGAAGCTTAACCCACCCTCCTTTTATGGTGAAAAAGGAAGGGAAGATGATGTTGAAGCATGGTTTCTTGGGCTTAGGAGATATTTTCAATTGCATAAATATCCATCAACCCTAGAAGCCAAAATTGCCACTTAGCATTTACACAGGAAAGTTCCAATGTGGTGGGATCAACTGAAGCAAGTTGAACATATTAATGAGAGTAGGATCACTTGGAAGAAGTTCAAGAAGTACTTCCAGAAGGAGCACCTCTCAAATCATTTATATGACAATAAAATGCAGGATTTACTTGAACTCAGGATGGGAAGCATGACTATGGAAGAATATGAGAAGAAGTTCTTTGGATTGTTAAAGTATGCCAGGTTCATTGATGATGAGAAGGTGAAAATACAGAGATTTCTAAGTGGAATTCCAGCCTTTTATAAATAAAATATTAGGTATGATGAGCACAAGAACTTGACTAAGGCCATCAGGAAGGATAAATACTTGTATGAGAAAGTACAAGGAAGAGAATCCCTGCAGAAATCTTGGAAGGATAAGAAGAAGGAGATGTTTGATCATAGGAGGAAAGGATTTGAACCTCCCTTCAATAGGAATGAGCCTAGTGGAAATCATCAAGATCAGTATGCTAAGGGTGAATCCAAGAAAGAAGACTCCTTAGGAAAAAGGGAAAGACCACCAATCCAATGTTGGGGATGCAAGGAATATCTCTTGTACAAATATTTCCCACACAGAAAAGATAGAGTGAAGACTATGCACAACATCCAAGAGGCTACAACAGTCGAAGATATGGGAAGAATCTATGCAGATTTAGATGATCGACAAGCAAAGTACCATTTCAATATGATCTAAGTGGAAGGTAAGATCATAAAACATCTTGTCGTTGTTTTAATTAATTCGAGAGAAAGTCATTGTTACATTGATCCTAAAATAGTGGATAGATTACATTTGGAGAAAAGTAAGCTTGGAAAATCAAGTTTTGTTCAGTTAGCCACTGGAACCAAAAGGAGAATCCATGATATGGTCAAAATTTGTTCCATAATTCTTAATGGTGTGAATACTACTATTGATCTAAATATCATACCATTGGGGTCTTATGATATTTTAATTGGAATGTATTGGTTGGACAAGCATCATGTTGTCCTATATTTTCATAGCAAGACATTTACATGTCTTGATGGAGATGGAAAACAAAGCACTATGAAAGGAGTTCTGAGACACATATCTATAAGGGAGATTTCAGCCTTACAGCTGAAGAGATGTTTTAGAAAAGGAATTCAATTGTATGCAGCTCATGTGGAAGAGCCATAAAATACGAAGGGGGCAAGCCTTGAATATTTTTTGCTACTACAGGAATTTGAAGATGTATTCCAAGAAACACCATGGTTGCCACCAAAAAGGGAGATAGATTTATCTATTTATTTAGTGCCAGGAACTGCCCTGGTGTCAAAAACACCTTACAGAATGAGCACACCAGAGTTAAAAGAATTACACATGCAGTTGGAGGAATTGTTGAAGAAACGGTACATACGTCCAAGTGTTTCACCTTGGGGAGCACTAGTATTTTTTTTCAAAAAGAAGGATGGAACCTTGAGGATGTGTATTGAATTTCGACAACTGAAAAAGTATATTATAAAGAACAAGTATCCCCTACCCAAAATTGATGACCTCTTTGATTATCTAAGAGGAGAAAATATATTTTCGAAGATTGACCTGAGGTCAGGATACCATTAGGTAAGGATCAAGGAAGAACACATTCATAATAAATCCTTTAGGACCAGGTATGGGCATTATGAATTTGTAGTGGTGCCATTTGGACTAACCAATGCACCAATTGTCTTTATGTGCTTAATGAATGGAATATTCAAAAATTATTTGGATAAGTTTTTCATAGTGTTCTTGGATGACATACTTATCTATTCTAAGTCTGAAGAGGAGCATGAACATCACTTAAGATTGGTATTACAAGTGTTGAGAGAAAATAAAGTGTATACCAATCTGAGCAAGTGTTTTTTTATCAAAAGAAGATCCATTACTTGGGACACATTATCTCAGAGCAGGGAATAGCAGTAGATTCGAAGAATATTGAAGCCATTAGAGGATGGACAACACCCAGAAATGTGTCAGAAGTCAAATATTTTATGGGATTAGATGGTTACTACAAAAGGTTCATAGTAGGGTTCTCTAAGATTGTTCATCCCATCTCTTCTTTGCAAAATAAGGGAACTAAATTTGAATGGACACCTAAGTGTGAAGAGAATTTTAATATGTTGAAGGAATTACTTACTAGTGCACCTGTGTTAAAGATTGTTGAACCAAATGAAAGTTGTGTGGTATGTACAGATGCATGTAAGGAAGGACTTGGGGAAGTCCTTGCGCAAAATGGACATGTCATTGGTTATGAGTCCAGAAATCTTAAGGAACATGAGAGGAACTATGCCACACATGACTTGGAGCTTGTTGCCATTGTCCATGCCTTGAGGATGTAAAGGCATTATCTCGTGGGGAAGAGATTTGAAATAAGGATATACCACATTGGCATGAAGTATCTTTTTGAATATCCAACCTTGTATGACAGGAAAACAAGATGGCTGGAATTTTTAAGTAAATATGACCTCAATATCAAGCATATCAAAGGAAAAGAGAATAAATTTGTTGATGCATGATGTAGACCCCGACCCTCGAGTCAAGATCCACGCAGGATCATTCTAAATCTACCCGTAAGTCAAATTGACTCTTCAATTCCTCCATAGGGAATCCCACACACACACACCACAGTGTTTTCCACAGGTCCTTATAGGTATGCCCACGTGATCAAACACAAGGCATCAACCCAAATCTCCTGACCAACAATATGATCGCGCCCTTTTCCGAATTGGGACTTCCGGTTTCGCGATATCGTGATTCCTATTGTCGAGTTTCTCGGCTTTTCAACCCGCCTAAACCCAAAATGTTGAAACACCGAAATCTTTGGCCATGTCCTCATCCATAGTTGTGTCGTGTTTCCCGTCTTCGGGAATTCTGGAGCAAAGAACCCCAACCTCTTGTCTTCGAAACTGCCAAAATACTGAACCCCGATGTGTTCAGCAAAGGTTGGCTCCAAAACGAAACTTTTCGTCGATTTGGAGTTTTGGACTTCGCGACTTCACGAATATGGATACAAGTCTCCCAGTTCTCCAACCTCCGACACCTTAAATAGTCAACGAATATTGGCTTCGCCTGGTGATGAGTACGTACCACCTGTCTTCCCCACTGTACTCTATTTCTCATGTGGATTCTTCCCACCTATCCACTCAAGCTTTCTGGATTTCGAAACTTGAACAACCCTTTGACAGTCATTCCTCTATCACTTCAAAACCCCGAACTCTGAAATGGTGCCTTCCACGGGATCAACGACTATAAGCCTTCATTCGATCCGATGACCCACGTTATTTTGGGCTTCCAAGTACCAGGAGTTCGAAACTCTCGATCCCAAAATGTTGCTTCCTCTGCTTCCCGACACCCGAAGTGCCGAAATCCTGAAATTCTACGCCAAAATCTTCTCATGACTCGCAACTTCGAGATTTTTGCTCCACTATGCCCGACTCCTTGTCGTCAGGACCCCCGAAATTCCAAACTCTGAAATTCCGAAGCGCCTAAAATTTTAGGCCTCGTCTTCACACACGATAATCCATTTTTTGATTCGGAAGTTCGAGTGACCAAGGGATTTGTCTTACACTCTGGACTTACAAACCCCGATTTGTCGAAATGATCTTGACGGCTTGACGGTCATGATCAACGGTCGATGTTGAATCTTGAAACCAACGTAATGGTTTCTTCCAACCCTTATCCACCCTGCAACTCCTCTGGATCCTATGGTCCTTGCAACTTCGCGAGTTCTCCACGAAGAATTTTGACCGTTCGATTTCTTCCTCAAGAATCTCTGTGAAACGAGCCAATATTCTTTCACTGGAAATTAACCTTCTATGCGATGATTCAACTCCTCGTATTCATTTGAATACTTCAAAGGCACTGATCCTCCTGAGCTTTCTATTGCAACCTCAAGTCTCGAAAGGAATCCTGTACGCACTCTTTGCGGCAATCTTTCAAATAATTTTGTTTATTTGATTCTTCGACTCTATGCACTCTCGACAACAGCAGTCCTTTACTCTTCAACCTTAGTTGATAAATTCTAAGGCTTCAACTAGCCTACGCACACCTTGCATAGCTTCTGTGCTTCACCTGCACTTCTGCTAGAATGAGAACAACAGTATCCTTCCTGAGCTTTCTTATATAAAACTCAGACCTTCGTCAACGCACACCTTGTGGACATTCGTTGCACTCCTTGCAGGAATTATCAGGAAGAGAAACAATTGAAACTCATTATTCTCCTCTCTGAGACTTCATATACTTAACATGAAATCACACATTCAACACAACATTGAAACAAATGCATAAACAGAGAGAATAAAACAATTGTAAGTATACCATTTAGCAAATGTAAACAATAAGCATCATAACACCATGAAAATTGAGTCAAAGCTTCATATATTAACTCAAGTGCTCCTGTACATGGGTTCTTCTCTACAGCTCTAATGATGATAATAATACAATGATACAAGGGTGAGGGTGTCTATATATGTTTTCCCTCCTACTCTCTAAACTGTCTAATCTCTTAATTCAAATCTACATGCCTTCATTAAACAGACTTAATGTCTATTACATCCGACAGATGAGAGCAATTGCTCAATATCTGTTTATAATCTCCAAGATATAAATGCAAGTACGTTCCTCCTAGCTTATTACATTAATGCTTCAGTTTCAAAATTCAAAACGTTGTTCATAAAAACGTGCTCTTTTTCCATCTGTGTGTCCAACTACTCCTTTGGCTAGGCGCGTACTTTTGGATTTGTATGATGTTCCTACATCAATGCACTTAGTAGAAGAGTGCATCTCATGCATGTTACTATTGCCAGTATGCATCAGTCAGACTTGAAGAGAATAATTTTAGATGATCTTGTTACAGATCAGCATTACCTGCAGGTAAAGGAAAACTTACAGCAAGGAGATGTACAACAGAAAATAAAGGAAGATGGATTACTCATGCATAAGAATAGAATCTATGTTCCTAGTTCTGGAGAACTGAGGAATTTGGTATTGAAGGAAATGCATGATGTTCCCTATTTTGTACATCTCGGTTACCAGAAAACAATTACAGCAGTAAGAAGCCAATTATTTTGGGCGGGAATGAAAAAGGATGTTGTTGATTTTATCGCTCGATGTATGGAATGTCAGAAGGTGAAGGCTGAGCATAGGCACCCACCGGGTTTGCTGCATCCATTACCAATCATAGAGAAGAAATGGGAGGTCATAATCATTGATTTCATAACTAAATTACCCAGGACAAGAAGGAAACATGATTCAATCATGGTGGTGGTTGACAAATTAGCAAAGGCTTCTCATTTTGTTCCTGTAAAAAAAACACATACAACGGCTAATATTGCAGAAATTTACATGAGAGAGATTGCTAGGTTGCATGGGATACCTAGGACAATTGTCTTGGACAGAGATACAAAGTTTACCTCCAATTTCTAGAGGGGATTGTTTAAATGATTTGGTACAAATCTAAACTTTAGCACAGCATACCATCCCCAATCAGATGGACAAACAGAGAGGGTCAACTGAGTAATTGAATATATGTTGAGAATGTATGCGATGGATAACCCATCTAAGTGGGAAGATTACTTACACTTGGTTGAGTTTGCATATAATAATGGGTATCAAGCTTCATTGAGAATGAGCCCATTTGAAGCCTTGTATGGTAGAAAATGCAATACTCCAGTGAGTTGGTACAACCCAACAGATAGAGTGATACTTGGGTCAAAGTTGGTCAAGGTTATTGAAGACCAGATGGTTAAGATCAAGCAGAATTTAAGGGCATCTCATGATAGATATATAGTTTATGTAGATAAGAATAGGACAGCTAGAGAATTTAAATTAGGGGAGCATGTACTTTTGAAAGTGAATCCCAAGAAAAGCTCCTTGAAATTGGGTAGTTGTACAAAGCTGGCAACCAGATTCTGTGGTCCATTTGAAATATTGAATAGAATAGGGCCAGTTGCATACATGCTTGCATTGCCCACTTCCATGAATGTGCATAATGTATTTCATGTCTCTTTGCTAAAGAAATATGTACATTATCATAACCATGTTATTTATTGGCATCTGATTCAGGTAAAGACAGAGGGAGAGTTGCAAATTCAGCCAGTGCGTGTATTGGACAGAAAGGTCAAAATGCTCTGGAATCGAGTTTTAGAGCCAGTAAAAGTTCATTGGACCTGCTACGGTCCTAAAGATTCTACCTGGGAGCATGAATATGCCATGCGGCCAGAGTACCCACAGCTTTTTGAATAATTTTTTATATTTTGATCTCTATTTTGTAGATGCATTGAGGATGGTGCCAAAATAAGGGGGAGGGGATGTAACACACTGGGTTTTGAGCCCCCATTTCAAATAATGTATTTTTACAATGCTGAGAGGCCAAAGTTCCCAAAAAAATATTAAAAGGCTAGTGTGCCCAAGAATTGTAATGTTTTGATCATTATTAATAATAAATACATCGAAGGCTTCTAGACGGACAAGGACTAGAGTTATAGGGGGATATGATTCCACAAGACAGGGGGCTTGAGGGGATAAATGTTTATTCCTATTTTAATTACCCTATTTTTTGTCTAAGGGAGTGGATCAGTTACGTGAGCTTCTTGGGGGAGGCCAGGAGGTTCTTGATTCCCCATGAAATACTTAAACATGTCCTTGGTATGATTGGGGGGTTGGTTGTTGGCTCGTTCACTCCTTCACTTCTTATTTCATTCCTTTCTTTCCCTCACACATTCATTCACTGATTGTTCATTTTTTCGCACTTTGGGTGGAGACCTCACTCCATTCATTTTCATCACTCATTCATCTTCCTCATCTGTGTCTTGTCTTGGGAGAGG
The DNA here is from genome assembly GCA_009831015.1 of Picea engelmannii. Lineage (NCBI taxonomy): Eukaryota > Viridiplantae > Streptophyta > Pinopsida > Pinales > Pinaceae > Picea > Picea engelmannii. Next base: position 67,688 of record ML818022.1, read on the forward strand.
GAAATGAAATTTCGAAGAGTATCCATGGTATTGTTGGTTGTAGTGGTCGTTGGTGTAATCCACCCATGAATTGAGGCTTGCATGTCTGAGATGCATTGGCCTATCTCTATATTTGTTCACAATTGTGAGTCCTGAGAATTCCAACATTGAGATTCTAGACCAGTTGCACTGGAGCCCTGGAAGGAGAAAGACTGCTTCAGGGACTGCGTGATAGAGAAGAGTGGAGGTCCATTCTATTGGGTGGTGCAAGCTGGGTAGAAGAGAGTTGGGTACTTGGATTGATGTGAGTGCTGGGAAAGCCTGTGAGATCTTGAGTGTTGACTAGTTCAGGAAGCCAAGTAACACTCTGGAACCGTCCTTGTGGATTCATAGAATTGGATCGGGGGTGACACTGTTGTTGATATTTGGAGTAGTAGTGTCTACAGTTGGGTGGGATGTCCTTGTTCCGTAGCCAGTTGGTGTCATATTTTATAAATAAAAGTTCTCTCTGTTATTGTATTATTTACCTGTATATGAATGTATTCCACTGTGTATTTATTTATCGTTTAATTGAATCTTTAGAATATGCATGTTGTTGGTTATTTTTGTGCATGTCATTAGATCTTTTCTTTTATGTGTCCTTATTAATGTAAGAAGTTATCGGTAAAAGAAATAAGTCCAAGGGTGGGCTTGAAGGTAGCGTACCCCATTATGTGGGTGGTTGGGTATGTTACAAAGGGACTTCCTATCATCATTGGAACTAACTTTAAAGGAAAGGAAATAACATTATTTGAATGCCCATGGATTCAATGCAATATTAGGAGTGCCTAACCTACATATCATGGAAGGACGAATCACAACTGGCCCTGACTTTCGACTCGTGATAGTCCTATTTGTTAAATCCGAAAAGGAAAAATTGTTTTTCTTGAGAAATGTTTCACCTCAAAGTTATCGTAAGGGTGGGTACAAAAGAGGTTTCCAATGAGAATCCAAGAGCCGAATAATCAATTTTTCATAAGTTGGGACTTGTCAAAAGTATCTTTCACAAAATATCGAACAACTCCAAGGTTTTTTCCTATAACTAATACTAGTTGTGCAGAGTCGCCGAGGAAGAAAAATGAAATGGGTTGTGCAGTGATCAATCCTTTAAAAATTCAATGAATTCAGGTTACAGTATATACCTATATCAGTGGATTCAATAAAGAATTCAATGGATTATAAAGGAGATCAGTGAATCAAACTTCCATTCATTTGGATGAAAAAATTTAATGATTGCAGAGATAGAAAATCCCTATCTGTATTCACTGCCATCCATGACTTGCAAAATTTCGATAATCAAGTTTAACCCAGTCACGGAAAAATTAAAAAATTTAATACATACAATCCAATCTTAATACAATTTAAACTTAAATAAAATTACTGTCACCAATGAAGCTCAGCTTGGAGATGTTCTTCGGCACCTGGCGATCCTTCCATCCTTCCGCTTGCTAATCACAAAGACCTCACCGGTACCTCCCAGCCAACGCTAGGGGTACTCTTCTTCCCCCTTAGCCCCCCCAAGCCGCAATGGGGCCACACACATAATCAGAAATTACTCTAGCTCCCAGCTTGCCTCGCAAGGTAGAGCCACCACTTTGTCTCAAGTTGGGTATCCCAACTATCACAAGTAAAACCAGTCAAAATTTATGTAGCATAACCTTGCCCGTAACCAATGTGATCCATTGCTCATCTCAACCATTTGTTTTATAGAATTTTCCCATAACTCATCCCCACTTGCACAATTAATTTTCTTTTTAATTAAAATAATTTAGAATTATCTCCCCCTTACACTTGTCACCCTTTCCCCAATTTGCACAGTTAAATCCACATTTTATTTTAATAAAATTTAATTTCCCTCACCCTTCCTAAAATCACTCCTTAATTCACTCCTAGTTGTCTCTTTATTCTCATTATTTCCAATTAATTATTGACGCCTTTCTAAAACTGGGTTCAGTTAAAATAGGATTCTTCTCTAGTTAGACTAGTGTTAACTAGACTCTAGATACATTTCTATGTGCACATATTCTTTTATGTGTTATTCCTTTATTATCTTAAATTCCAATTAGATATTTTATGCACATATGTGTATTGTATTAATTCTTTGGGTTTATTTTATTTTTATTAATTTCTCAAATTGATTTACCTCATTCCTAATTGATTTAGTTAATAATTTAGTTTCATCTGGGGATTTTCAATTAATTAATTCAATCCTTAATTCATAATTAATTAATTCCAACAATGTTTAAATATTTTACAGGGTTTAATTATTCGCTCAAGGTTTTCTAGGCCACCTAGATTCATTCACATAAGTTTTATTTCTGTGATGTACCCTTCAAGATGCACACCCTCCTTCAAGGGTGCCACTCGCCTTTAGTTCAAATTTTTAATTACATGACATGCCCTTCAAGACGCACTCTGTGCTCCAAGGGTTCCACTTGTCTTTGACTGGCTTTGGTAGTTGTCCAAGCCTTCGATTCAACACTCCATTCAATAGACCTTGTGAGAGACTAAGGGCTTCTCATGAATAAGGACCCTGCCTTATTACATGCCCCTTAGAAATCTTCGTGAGTGATTGTCTCAGTTTTCCCTCACAACATCATGGACCTATCGAACTAAGTAATCGTTAACCTACAATTTGAGCCACGGCGGGAGTGCTAGTAGGATGTGAAAAGGATGTTGCCACACCTCTCCCTCAATATATGGTCTATGTGCATGGCCCCTTTACTTCTTATGTGAGTCATATTAGAAAGAAATCGTCAGAATCCATCCATCAACGAAACAATATCAATGATCCATAAACAACATCATAATATAATAGATCATATGTCACATATGCATAAATGAAATACTCAAACCAATACAATCCACTCCCTAACTCAATTCGGAGTCGAAGGAGGCCCAGTGATGTCATCGACATCCTCAATCTGTCAAGTGTCCTGACATGATCGATTGTTCGATGTTGTAGTTGTCGAATGCGATGGCCCAGAATGTGGATTGGCTCCGCCATGAGTACACCCTCATCTGACACCTGTAAAGAACTCATGTCAATCACATGTGTAGGATCACTAACATAATGTCTCAAAACAAATGCATCAAAAACATCGTGCATATGCCTTGAAGAATCAGGAAAGGATAGTCGATAGGCCACAGGCCCCTTTCATTCCACAACTTTGAAAGGTCCCACAAACCTAGGATAGAGTTTAGCACCCTTTCCAAACTTGATCAATCTCTTGTGCGGTTTCACATGCAAGAAAACTTGATCACCAACTTCATAATTATGGTCAATGCGATGTGCATCGGCATAACGTTTTTGTCGATCTTGAAATTCTTTAATCCTTTGTCTTATCATTTTCATTTGTTCTTCCATTTCTTGGATCTCTTATGGTCCTACTAGGACCCTATCCTCAAGTCGATCCCATCTCAATGGCATCTGACACGGTCTCTCGTAAAGAAACTCAAATGGTGTCATCTTAATGGTACTTTGATAGTTGTTTTTGTACGCAAACTCTACCAGTGGAAAGAACTCTTCCCAACGCTTTTGTTGATCCATCACATACATATGCAACATATCTTCCAAAATTTGGCTCATTCTTTATTTTTTCCCATCTGTCTCAGGGTGATATGTTGTACTAAAGTTCAGTTGTGTCCCCAAGGCCTCTTGGAAACTAGTCCAAAAATGTCATGTAAACATCAGTCCCCTATCGAATATGATCCTTTTAGGCACACCATGTAATATCAAAATCTCGTTGATAAAAGCTCTAGTTACATATAGTGCCTAATACGTTGTGCGCACAAGAATAAAATGTGCACTCTTCATCAGAGTGTCAACTACCACGAAAATTGAGTCGTTCTTCCTTGCTGTCAGCGACAATCCAACATTAAATTCCATCGAAGTGACCTCCCATTTTGATTTTGGAATAGTGTGTGGTTGTAGTAATCATGTTGGATGTATATGTTCATCTTTCACTTGCTAACATTTTAGACATCATGCCACGTATCTAACTATGTCCTCCTTCATTCATTTCCAAAAGAATAAGGGCTTAAGGTCTTCCCTCATCTTCGTGACTCCTCGATGAGCCATGTACATTTCTCTATGAGCCTCATTTAAGATCAAAATTCTCAATTCATCGTTAAGCGGTACGTAAATCTAGTTATTATACGTCATCAATTTGTCATTTTCCAATGCATATCCTTCAAACTTTGGTACGAAAATGGAGTCTTGTCTGATATTTTCCTTAACCTATTTATATCAATCATCATCGTACTGTATAGTTAGAATATTTTCTCAAAGATTCATCTAAAGAGGTGTCACCAAAACTATGCGCAGGCTCCAACTCAATGCGTATTCCACTCTGTTCACTGTTCCATTTATGTAAGAAATATCAAAATTGTATTCGTTAAGAAATTATGACAAACACCTTTGTCGTGTGTTCAGGTCAATCTGCATAAAAATCTGCTCCAATCCATAGTGATATGTTTTCAGTTTGAATTTTATTCCAATTAGATAGTGTCTCCACACTCTCATGGAATACACAATGACCAACAACTCCAAATCCTTTGTCACGTAGTTCTCATCATGCTTTCTTAATTTCCTTAAGATGTAAGTGATCGCTCCATCGTCTTGCATCAATACTCCACCTAGACCTTTCTTGGATGCATCCATGCATACCAAGAATTCCTGGTCCATGTCGAGGACTTTTAGTATCGACGTTTTCATAAACATCCCTTTGAGCCTTTGAAATGCTTTTGCACACTTCTCGGTCCATACAAATTTCTTGTTTTTCTTCTGCAATTCCATGATCGAATTTGCTATCTTCGAAAAACCTTCGACGAACCGTCGGTAATATCCTGTTAAACCCATAAAGTTGCGTACTTTTGGTATGTTTGTCAGTGTAGGCCATTCCATAATAGCCTCTAAATTCACTAGATCCACATGATTCCTTCGTCGGAGATAACATGCCCTAAGGAATGAATCCTCGATTGATAAAAAGAGCATTTCGACAATTTCCCATATAATTTGTTTTCTTGTAAACAATGTAGTACCAAGCACAAATGTTCATCATGTTATTCTGTTTTTCGAGAATATATCAATATGTCATCAATGAATACTTGAACAAACTTGTCCAAGTATTTATGGAACACCCCATTCATCAAGCTCATGAATACCCTCGGGGTGTTTGTCAGTCCAAACGGTAAAATGGTAAACTTGTAATACCCGAACCTCGTTTTGAATGTGGTCTTACGAATGTCCTCCTCCTTTATTCGCAATTGGTGATATCCTGATCTCAAGTCGATCTTTGAAAACACTGTCGTGCCTTTAATTTGATAAAAAAAATCATCTATTATTGACAATGAATATTGGTTCTTAATCATTGCCTTGTTCAATTGATGATAATCAATACAGAGTCTCCATGACCCATCCGTCTTTATTATTAAAATAGCAGGTGCCCCCCAAGGTGACACACTTGGACGTATAATTCCTAGGTCCAACAACTCCTTTAGTTGCATTTTCAACTCCTGTAACTCGGGTTGTGACATCCGGTAAGGCGTTCTTGCTATCGGTTCAGTTCGAGGTTTCAAGTCGATGGTAAACTCCAGCTCTCTTTCAGGCGACAAACCTGGTAACTCTTCTGGGAACACGCTCACAAACTCTCATACTACCAGAAGATTTTCTAATGCTTCCACCATGCCCTTGTCATTCAACGCTAAGATTTCATACAGATTGCATCCTTTCTGCATGCTCTTCTGCAGTTGTAGGGAACAAACGAACCTCGAGGACACTCCCTTGTTTCTTCCTATGATCGGTCTTCTTTGTCCCTCATCATCATTCAAACTCAACCACTTTGTCTTACAGTTGAGTATCGCATCATGCAATTCTAACCAGTCCATACCGATCATGATGTCATAAGATCCTAAGATCATGACATATAGGTCAGACGACGTTACAAAATCTCCCAAGTTAATCTGTAACTCTTCCTCCAACCTTTGTTTCGGCACCTGAAGCCATTTCTACATATCTAAACTTGTCCTATTTGATTGCGTTTACCTTAATTCTCTTCAATGCTACACTAGAAATAAATATCCCTGTAGCACTGGGATCTATAAAAATACTAAAAGTTTGGTCGGTTATGGTACCCGACGTCTCGAGCATGGTGTACTGGTGCTCGGCCTGGTGGTTATTCACCGTTGTATGAATCCTGTGGGCCTTTCCAAAATCTCTAACTGTAGTGTGTTCGATTGACCCAACTGTTATGGCCCTCTCAAACGGACAGTCTTGTTGGTAATGTGTCTCTCGACATATCCAGCATCCGGTCTTCGATGTAGTATTCCTAGTCCCTAAAGTAGAAGTTGTTATCCTACCAGCCTAAAATCTCGGTTTGTTCTACTGAACGGACCGAAATTGTTGTTGTTGTGGGTGACGTTGTTGTTGATGTTGTGTTCCTTTGTAGGGATTCCTCTGTTGAGGAACTGATCATCGTCATTTCATGAACGTGGATCCTCTTGACGTATCTCGATACCCTAATGTATGTCTGGATTGTGTATGATGTTGTTATGCACTTGTCATCGTCTATCCATTCAATCTTGCAGGAGTCCTACCCTGACCCCCGTTGGTTAGCTCTTCCTCTGCTATGATGGCCTTCTTGATGGCGTCATGCAATGTCTATGGAATTAGGATATTCACCTTCACATGGATGTTGAATTTAAGGCCAAGAAAAAACTTGTTGACTCTACACACACCTGTAGCAGCAGTCTCTGAACACTTCACTTAGGTTCGCAACCCAGGGACTTCACTCAGCCTCTGCACTCCTTTCACGGCTCATGTGCATGTCTGCACTTCTAAATGAAGGAGAACAAAAGCTACCCTATCTGAACCCTGTGTCAATGAACTCCTTGCAGACACTTCAACTGCACTCCTTGCAGGAAACATTGTTCAGATAGAGAAACAATTGAAACTCATTCCTTCTTCCTTTCAGACTTCAAACTTAAACATGAAATCATATACACAGCATATAAAGCAAATGTATAACTGGAAGCAAACGTTCATGAGCATATCATTTAAAGATGCATACACAGAGAACAAACACGAAAACCATGAATTTGAGTCAAACTCTTCTATTAATTCAAATATTTGTACATGGGTGTTCTTACACATTTCGCTGCTTCTCCTCTATGCTCTCCTTCCTGGTCTAATGTTGCAATACACAATGAGGGTGTCTATATCCCGTTTCCCTCTTGCGCTCTCAAACAGTCTAATCTAGAATTAAATTCTATCTACCTGCATTAACTACTTTAAATGCCTTCTACCTACTAAGGATGAGAGATAATGGCTCAAGGTCCGTTTACATTATACAAGTGTGCCTCTTCTTAATGGCTTCATTTAAGATTGTGCAACAATTTCAAAGTAACTTCAAAATTTGTGTTGGCGCTTGTCCAATTGTCCCTTGCTTCCACGCTAGCTCGCTTGATGTTGGCGATGCTCCTGCATCATACTCCCTCACTTGAAACTTTTCATGGGCTCTTGTCCATGAGCTCACACACGGTCTGTCCATGCTTCTGTATTTATGCTTCGGTCTCCTAGCTGGCATCTTAAACTGGATGGTTCTTCCACTTGACCAGATACTCAAAGTATTCTTTTCGCCTGGTATTCTTACTTACTCTCTTGTCCAGTATGCACTCCATCTGTGGCTTCTCTGCAACTGGCATATGCTTTTGCCACCGGATCACTGGTTGCTCATCTCCAGTCCCTGTTTCTTCAGCCCTATATGGGTACAAATCTGAGATATTGAATACCGGAGAAATTCTAATCCCATCGGATAATTCAATCTCGTAAGCATTCACCCCAAATTTCTTCAAGATCCTACATGGCCTGATTTTCTTCATCTTCAATTTATTATATGTTCCTCTCGGGAACCTTTCCTTTCACAGATGTGCCAAAACCAAGTCACCAACCTCAAACTGAAGTTGTCTTATGTGCTGATCTGCTCTATGCTTATACTCCTGGCTTGAATTCTGCAATCGCTCCTTCACCTGGCTTTGAAGTTCTTTCATCGCCTCTGCAAAATATTCTACACTAGCACTCCTAGTCGTAGTCTATTTTGAATACCTTAGTTCAGAAATTCCCCTCAGCTGCATGCCATAGAAAATCTAGAATGGAATTTTCACTGTGCTTCTGTTAACTGAATCGTTATAAGAAAACTCTGCCTGTGGTAATATGTTGTCCCACTGGCTATGGTGCTCTATTACCAAGCTTCTCAGCAAGTCTCCCAGACTTCTATTTACTACTTCTGTCTGTCCATCCGTCTGAGGATGATAAGCCGAACTAAATGACAAGTTATTCCCCAGCATCTTCCATAAGGTCCTCCAAAAATTCCCTATGAATTTGGTGTCTCGATCTGAAACTATGCTTCTCGGTAAGCCATGAAGTCGAATGACCTCCTTGAAAAACAGATTCGCAATGTGAGTTGCATCACTGGTTTTCTAACATGGAATGAAGTGTGCCATCTTGGAAAATCTATCCACTACCACAAAGATTGAATCACAACCTCTTTGTGTTATAGGCAACCCCAATACAAAATCCATGCTAATTGCATCCCACGGCCTCTCTGGTATGGGCAATGGTTGATAAAACCCTTCATTTTGTCTTCTTCCCTTTGAATGCTGGCAAATTTTGCATCTGTCTAGGAATCTCTTGACATCTGCTCGCATTCCGAGCCAAAAATATGACTCATTCAACTTTGCAAACGTCTTGTCGTGACCAAAGTGCCCTGCCAATCCTCCACTGTGTTTCTCCTTCAGCAGATTCTCCCTCATGGAGCATTTCGGAATACACATTTGATTACCCCTAAACAATAATCCTTCCTAGATCATGTACTCCATCCATTGACTTCTATCTCTGAGAATTGGATTCTCAGTCGCTTCATACGCCTCTTTAAAATTGGATCATCAGCGTACATGTCCCTGAGATCATCAAAACCCAACGTTTTGACTTTGAACTCCTACAATAGAAAACACTTCCTGCTCAAAGAATCAGCCACTTTGTTAGCAGTACCGGAAATATGCTTAATCACAAAAGTGAAATTATGCATATACTCAACCCATTTGACATGTTTCTGATTCAACTTCTCCTATTGAGTCACAAACTGCAGTGCATGATTGTCACTGTACAGGACAAACTCCTTCAGGATCAAGTAATGCCTCCATTTCTTCAGTGCCTAGATGATAGCATAAAACACCTTATCATAAGTGGAGTACTTCACTTTCACCTTATTCAGCTTCTCGTTGAAGTATGCTATCATCCTATCTTCCTGACTCAAGACAGCCCCAATTGCAAATCCACTTGCATCGCATTTCACTTGAAATGTTTTCTGGAAATCCGACAACACCAAAACTGGTTGTTCCGTAATCTTCCTCTTCAACAGACTGAAACTCTTCTCAGCCTTTTCTGTCTAGTGAAAATATTTATGTCTTTTCTTCACTGTATCCATCATTGCTGCGCTAATTCCACTGAAATTTCTGATGAACTTTCGGTAGAAACTAGCCAATCCGTGAAAACTTCTCACCTCAAAAATATTCTTCGGTGATGGCCAATTCTTGATCACTTCCACCTTATCAGGATCCATCCTCAACTCATTTGCTGAAATAACAAACCCTAAGTAAATGAGCTTTGTCTTCATGAATGAGGATTTCTTCATGTTTATCAACAGCTTCTCCTGCTGTAAATTTTGCATCACTGTAGCCAAATGCTTCAGATGCTCTGCCACTGTTTTACTAAAAACCAGTATGTCATCCAAATACACAATGACAAACTTTCCGATGAACTCCCTCAGGACTTCGTTCATCAACCTCATGAAGGTACTAGGCACATTTGTTAAGCCAAACGGCATAACAAGCCATTCATATAACCCTTTGTTGGTTTTGAATGTTGTCTTCCATTCATCACCTTCTCTCATGCGGATCTGATGATAACCGCTTTTCAAATCAATCTTTGAAAAATATTTTGCTCCACTCAAGCAATCCATCAGATCATCCATCCTTGGCAACGGAAATATATACCTGATGGTTATATTTTTAATCACCCTTGAGTCAGTACACATCCTCCAGCCTCCGTCTTTCTTTGGACTGAGTACTGTTGGAACAGCACATGGACTCAAGCTTTCTCTGACCAAACCTTTGTCCAACAACTCCTGGACTTTCCTTTTAACCTCGTCATTCTCTTGCGGCGTCAATCTGTATGCGACTTTGTTTGGAAAACTAGCTCCTAGTATGAGATCAATGTGATGACTCACACTTCTAATTGGTGGCAATGAACGAGGTAATTCGTCCACTACTATGTCAGCGAACTCTTCCAGTAGTTCCTGAACCTCTTTTGGTAAATCATCCACTCTTGTGCTAGTCAAAACAATTCTAGGCTTTCTGACCACAATGAACTGTGGATCCTCCTTCTTCTTAACCTCTGTAAGGAGTTCCTTCCCACTCATGGCAAGTACTTTGTTGCTTACTTCCGGCTTCACCTCCCTATCCTTAATTGGAAGCAACATGTGAGTCCTCCCATTCTTCTCTAGGGTGTATGTGTTCATTCTCCCATCATGAATCACATTTTTGTCATACTACCATGGTCTACCCAGCAATAGATGACAAACATCCATAGGAATGACATCACATAAGATCTTATCATTATATCCTCCTATCTTGAATTCAACTAAACATTGTTTAGTGACAGTTACCTGATGTCCTTTCTATAGCCACGAAACTTTGTATGGGCTTGGATGATCAGTCGTCTCCAGCTCCAGCTTCTCTACCATCTCCGTAGAAACGAGATTATCCATGCTACCACTATCTACAATGGCCTTGCATACCCTATCCTTGGTCTTGCAAGCAGTCCTGAAAAGTCTGGTCCTTTTGAATGAACTCTCCACCTCCTTCTCAGGTGTCAAAAGGACTTTTCGCATCATTAGCGATCTTTCGCCTTCAGCATCTTCTTCCTCAACATCCCGCCTCTGTGCCTAGGCGATGTGAGATTCTCCAATATATTTATTTTTATCTGGACACTCGTAAGAATTGTGCCCATTCTTTCCACACATGAAGCATGTTATTACTCCACCTCTTCCTCTTCCTCTACCTCTAGTACAAGGAAAAGTGTTGTTGTCAGCATAATCTCCTCTCTGCTCATTATGCTGCCCTCTCTGTTCAGCATATTGCTGACCTCGCTGTGAGGTTCCACCTCTCTCAGTTCAAGTCTGAGGTTTCTTCCAGTCCTCTCTGGGCTTCTGATATTTGTCTTGGGAAACTGATTTGCCTCTGGGCTGACTTCTGCCTCAGCCCCTCTGACTCTGCTTTTGGCTCAACTTCTCTTCAGCTTTTAGAGCCATCTGATAAGAATCTTCCACCGTTTGGATGGTTACCATGCTCATCTCATCCTGGATATCATATCTCAGGCCATTCATGTATCTGGAAAAAATTTCATCATCGCTCTCCCGATGACCTGCCCTGATGTTTAATTTATAGAATTCCTCAGTGTATTCCTTCACTAACATCAACTTCTATCTCAGGTTCTTCATTCTCCTGAACAGAGTAATTTGATAGTCTCTGGGGATGAATTTCGCCTTCATCTTCGCGATCATTCTATCCCAAATATTGATCTTTTGCTTGCCCTTGCAGCGTTTGTCAGCTTGTAGTTCATCCCACCACAATGATACATGTCCCTTCAATCTAGTGACAACATGCTTGACCTTCTTGTCCTCTTCGACATCTTTATAGTCGAAGTATGTATCTAGAGCTCTAATCCAGTCTAGAAGCTCCTCTGCATCCAAGTTTCCCTCATAAACTGGAATGTCCATCTTCTCTCTTGCACCCATCCTTGCAATAGCTCTGATCAAACGCTCGTTTGATGCATCTTCAGCTGCAACTTCTTCTTCACGTTCAGCCTCAGCTTCACTTTCGGAATCACTAAGATCCCCCGCACTGACTGTGCGTCTTTGCACTGTCTCCATTTCCTCGATTCTAGCTCGTAGATCACGTATTTCTCTCTCCATAACTGGATCTGTCATCTTCCTGCCTCTTCTTCCTGGCATCTCCCTACCCTCTGGTGGATCAGGTGTTTGCATGTCTCTTCTCCTTGGTGGCATGGTGAATTCTCTTTCTCTGCTACAGAAAGCAAAGAACCTTTCTATGCTCTGATACCAAATGACACACACGCACGCTTCCCACACCCGCAGGTCGGAAGGTCCGCGCGCTCACAGGATCTTCTCTTTACCACTGGCTCGAAGAACTCTTAAATAGCTCTTCTATTTCCCTATCAGGAAATCTGCACCCACAACAACTTTCACGGGATCCCCTCTTTGCACTCGGGATATCAGACTTCGCGACTTCGCGAGGTCAGTGGTCGGGCGTTGGACTCTCGAGTCCCTGAAACCCGACAACCATTCAACGCTGACCTTTTCCTATCGGGGTTTTCTCTATCGCTATTTTGAACCTCGCGATGTCGAACAACTCGTATCCCCGACTCCCGATTCCCGATATGCCGAAACTCTGACGCAAGCGCGAGTTGACTATTCAACAGTCCTTCACTCCATTGGCATTTCGGAGTTCGCGATTTCATGATTTCCGTTGCTATGTTCACGGGACTTCAATCCACGAAATTTCGACACTGCTACCAACTGTCCACTCGCTGGCTCTTGCGGCCCCACACAATCCTTTGACTGTCGGGATATCGCGTATCAGAATATCGTGATTCCTGTTGTTATGTTTACGGAGTTTCAACCCATGAAACCCCGATATGGGAATTCATGAGTAAATCCGACGCCCCTTGTGGCTCGGATCTACGGTCCTACCCTTCCTGAGCTTTGAACCTATTGGGAATACTTCATCGTATCTCCCTTGCTCCTCTGTGAGATCTGACGGCTCACGGGAGTTCATGAAATATCCTCAGAGATTTCCATCCGCCTGTTCCGCCTCGGTGATTCTCTGCGAATGACCAAGTGTTCCTCCACAGACTTGTTCACCTGCGGCACGAACTTAAGACGCCTTCTTGAACCTGCCTGTCACAGCTTCCTGTGCTTTTCCTTAGCAAATTTCTCAAAGGCCCTATACCTCCTGAGCTTCCTTATAACTGTTAATCTTTCAGAAAAAATTACACGCACTCCTTGCGGCATACATTCAACCACTCTCTAAGTGTTGAAATCCCTTTGACTCTGCACACACCTGCAGCAGCAGTCTCTGAACACTTCACTCAGGTTCGCAACCCTGAGACTTCACTCAGCCTATTCACTCCTTGCACAGCTCCTGTGCCTGTCTGCACTTCTGAATGAAGGAGAACAAAAGATAACCTATCTGAACCCTCTGTCAACGCACTCCTTGCGAACACTTCAACTGCACTGCTTACAGGAAACCTTGTTCAGATAGAGAAATGATTGAAACTCATTCCTTCTTCCTTTCAGACTTCAAACTCAAACATGAAATCATATACACATCATATAAAGCAAATGTATAACTAGAAGCAAACGTTCATGAGCATATCATTTAAAGATGCATACACAGAGAACAAACACAAAAACCATGAATTTGAGTCAAACTCTTCTATTAATTCAAATATCTGTACATGGGTGTTCTTACACAATTCTCTTCTTCTCCTCTATTCTCTTATTCCTGGTCTAATGTTACAATACACAATGAGGGTGTCTATATCCTGTTTCCCTCTTGCGCTCTCAAACAGTTTAATCTAGAATTAAATTCTATCTACCTGCATTAACTACTTTAAATGCCTTCTACCTACTAAGGACAAGAGATAATGGCTCAAGGTCTGTTTACATTATACAAGTGTGCCTCTTCTTAATGGCTTCATTTAAGATTGCGCAACAATTTCAATGTAACTTCAAAATTTGTGCTGGTGCTTGTCCAGCTGTCCCTTGCTTCCGCGCTGGCTCGCTTGATGTTGGCGATGATCCTGCATCATACTCCCTCGCTTGATGTTGGCGATGATCCTGCATCATACTCCCTCGCTTGAAACTTTTCATGGGCTCCTGTCCATGAGCTCACACATGGTCTGTCCATGCTTCTGTATTTCTGCTTCGGTCTCCCAGCTGGCATATTCAACTGGATGGTTCTTCTTACTTACTCTCTTGTCCAGTATGCACTCCATCTGTGGCTTCTCTGCAACTGACATCTGCTTTCTCCACCGAATCACTGGCTGCTCATCTCCAGTCCTTGTTTCTTAAGCCCTATATGGGTACAAATATGAGATATTGAATACCGGAGAAATTCTGATCCCCTTGGATAATTCAATGTCGTAAGCATTCACCCCAAATTTCTTCAAGATCCTACATGGCCCTATTTTCTTCATCTTCAATTTATTATATGTTCCTCTCGGGAACCTTTCCTTTCACAGATGTGCCAGAACCAAGTCACCAACCTCAAACTAAAGTTGTCTTAGGTGTTGATCTGCTCTATGCTTATACTCCTGGCTCGAATTTTGCAATCGCTCCTTCACCTGGTTGTGAAGTTATTTCATCACCTCTGCGAAATCTTCTGCACTAGCACTCCTAGTCGTAGTCTATTCTGAATCCCTTAGTTCAGAAATTCCCCTCGGCTGCATGCCATAAAAAATCTGGAATGGACTTTTCCCTGTGATTCTGTTAACTGAATCATTATAAGCAAACTCTACCTGTGGTAATATGTTGTCCCACTGGCTATGGTGCTCTGTGATGGCCAATTCTTGATCACTTGCACCTTATCAGGATCCATCCTCAACTCATTTTCCAAAATAACAAACCCTAAGTAAATGAGATCTCTCTTCATGAATGAGGATTTCTTCATGTTTATCAACAGCTTCTCCTACTGTAACTTCTGCATCACTGTAGCCAAATGCTTCATATGCTCTGCCACTATTTTACTGAAAACCAGTATGTCATCCAAATACACAATGAAAAACTTTCCGATGAACTCCCTCAGGACTTCGTTCATCAACCTCATTAAGGTACTAGGCACATTTGTTAAGCCAAATGGCATAACAAGCCATTCATATAACCCTGTGTTGGTTTTGAATGTTGTCTTCCATTCATCACCTTCTCTCATGTGGATCTGATGATAATCGCTTTTCAAATCAATCTTTGAAAAATATTTTGCTCCACTCAAGCAATCCATCATATCATCCATCCTTGGCAATAGAAATCTATACCTGATGGTTATCTTGTTAATCGCCCTTGAGTCAGTACACATCCCCCAGCCTCTGTCTTTCTTTGGACTGAGTATTGTTGGAACAGCACATGGACTCAAGCTTTCTCTAACAAAACCTTTGTCCAACAACTCCTGGACTTGCCTTTTAACCTCGTCATTCTCTTGCAGTGTCAAGCTGTATGCGACTTTGTTTGGAAAACTAGCTCCTGGTATGAGATCAATGTGATGACTCACACTTCTGATTGGTGGCAACGAACGAGGTAATTCATCCACTACTATGTCAGCGAACTCTTCCCATAGTTCCTGAACCTCTTTTGGTAAATCATCCACTCTTGTGCTAGTCAAAACAATTCTAGGCTTTCTGACCACAATGAACTGTGGATCCTCCTTCTTCTTAACCTCTATAAGAAGTTTTTTCCCACTCATGAGAAGTACTGTGTTTCTTACTTCCGGCTTCACCTCCCTATCCTTAATTGGAAGCAACATGTGAGTCCTCCCATTCTTCTCTAGGGTGTATGTGTTCATTCTCCCATCATGAATCACATTTTTGTCATACTACCATGGTCTACCCAGCAATAGATGACAAACATCCATAGGAATGACATCACATAAGATCTTATCATTATATCCTCCTATCTTGAATTCAACTAAACATTGTTTAGTGACAGTTACCTGATGTCCTTTCTGTAGCCATGAAACTTTGTATGGGCTTGGATGATTAGTCGTCTCCAGCTCTAGCTTCTCTACCATCTCCGTAGAAACGAGATTATCCCTGCTACGACTGTCTACAATGACCTTGCATACCCTGTCCTTGGTCTTGCAAACAGTCCCGAAAAGTATGGTCCTTTGGACTCAACTCTCCACCTCCTTCTTAGGTGTTAAAAGGACTTTTCGCATCATCAGTGATCTTCCGCCTTCAGCGTCTTCTGCCTCAACATCCCGCCTCTGTGCCTTGGCAATGTGAGCTTCTCCAATCTCTTTCTTTTTATCTGGATACTCGTAAGACTTGTGCCCATTCTTTCCACACGTGAAGCATGTTATTACTCCACCTCTTCCTCTTCCTCTACCTCTAGTACGAGGAAAAGTGTTGTTGTCAGCATAATCTCCTCTTCGCTCATCATACTGCCCTCTTTGTTAAGCATATTGTTTCCCTCGTTGTGAGGTTCCACCTCTCTCAGTTCGAGTCTGAGTTTTCTTCCAGTCCTCTCTGGGCTTCTGATATTTTTCTTGGGAAACTAATTTGCCTCTGGGCTGACTTCTGCCTTGGCCCCTCTGACTCTGCTTTCGGCTCAGCTTCTCTTCATTTTTCAGAGCCATCTGATAAGCATCTTCCACCGTTCAGATGGTTACCATGCTCATCTCATCCTGGATATCATATCTCAGGCCATTCATGTATCTGGCAACGTTTTCATCATCGCTCTCCCGTTGACCTGCCCTGATATTCAGTTTATAGAATTCCTCAGTGTATTCCTTCACTGACATCAGCTTCTGTCTCAGGTTCTACATTCTCCTTAACAGAGTAATTTGATAGTCTCTGGGGATGAATTTCGCCTTCATCTTCGTGATCATTCTATCCCATCTCTTGATATTTTTCTTGCCCTTGCAGCGTCTTTCAGCTTGTTGTTCATCCCACCACAATGTTGCATGTCCCTTCAATCTAGTGACAGCATGTCTGACCTTCTTGTCCTCTTCGACATCTTCATAGTTGAAGTATGTATCTAGAGCTCTAATCCAATCTAGAAGCTCATCTGCATCCAAGTTTCCCTCATATAACTGGAATGTCCATCTTCTCTCTTGCACCCATCCTTGCAATAGCTCTAATCAAATGCTCATTTGATGCATCTTCAGTTGCAACTTCTTCTTCATGTCCAGCCTCAGTGTCACTTTCAGAATCACTAATATCCCACGCACTGACTGTGCATCTTTGCGCTGTCTCCATGTCCTTGAGTCTAGCTCATAGATCACGTATGTCTCTCTCCATAACTAGATCTGTCATATGCCTTCCTCTTCTTCGTGGCATCTCCCTATCCTCTGGTGGATCGGGTGTTTGCATGTCTCTTCTCCTTGGCGGCATGGTGAATTCTCTTTCTCTACTACAGAAAGAAAAGAACCTTTCTGTGCTCTGATACCAACTGATGCACACGCACGCTTCCCACACCCACAGGTCAGAAGGTCCACGCGCTCACAGGATCTTCTCTTTACCACTGGCCCGAAGAACTCTTAAATAGCTCTTCTATTTCCCTATCAGGAAATCTGCACCCACAGCAACTTTCACGGGATCCCCTCTTTGCACTCGGCAGATCTGACTTTGTGACTTCGCGAGGTCAGTGGTCGGGCGTTGGACTCTTGAGTCCCCAAAACCTGACATCCAGTCAACGCTGACCTTTTCCTATCGCGGTTTTCTCTATCATGATTTTGACCCTCGTGATGTCGAACAACTCATATCCCCGACTCCCGATTCTCGATATGCCGAAACTCCGACACACGCGCGAGTTGACTATTCAACGGTCCTTCACTCCATCAGCATTTCAGAGTTCGTGATTTCACGATTTCCGTTGCTATGTTCACAGGACTTCAATCAACGAAATTTCGACACTCCTGCCAACTGTCCACTCACTGGCTCTTGAGGCCCCACACAATCCTTTAACTGTCGGGATATCGCGTATCGGAATATCGTGATTCCTGTTGCTATGTTTACGAAGTTTCAACCCATGAAACCCCGATATGGGAATTCAAGAGTAAATCCGATGGCCCTTGTGGCTCGGATCTATGGTCCTACCCTTCCTGAGCTTTGAACCTATTGGGAATACTTCGCCATATCTCCCTTGCTCCTCTGTGAGATCTGATGGCTCACAGGAGTTCATGAAATCTCCTCAGAGAATTTCATCCATCTGTTCCTCCTCGGCGATTCTCTGCGAATCACCAAGTGTTCCTCCATAGACTTGTTCACCTGCGGCACGAACTTACGACGCCTTCTTGAACCCTCCAGTCACAGCTTCCTGTGCTTTTCCTTAGAAAATTTCTCGAAGGCCCTATACCTCTTGAGCTTCCTTATAACTCTGAATCTTTCAGAAAACCTTGCACGCACTCCTTGCGGCAAACATTCAACCACTCTTTAAGTGTTGAAATCCCTTCGACTCTGCACACACCTGCAGCAGCAATCTCTGAACACTTCACTCAGGTTCGCAACCCTGAGACTTCACTCAGCCTATTCACTCCTTGCACAGCTCCTGTGCCTGTCTACACTTCTGAATGAAGGAGAACAAAAGCTACCCTATCTGAACCCTCTGTCAACGCACTCCTTGCGGACACTTCAACTGCACTCCTTGCAAGAAACCTTGTTCAAATAGAGAAACAATTGAAACTCATCCCTTCTTCCTTTCAGAATTCAAACTCAAACATGAAATCATATACATAGCATATAAAGCAAATGTATAACTGGAAGCAAACGTTCATGAGTATATCACTTAAAGATGCATACACAGAGAACAAACACGAAAACCATGAATTTGAGTCAAACTCTTCTATTAATTCAAATATTTGTACATGGGTGTTCTTACACAGTTCTCTGCTTATCCTCTATGCTCTTCTTCCTGGTCTAATGTTACAATACATAATGAGGGTGTCTATATCCTGTTTCCCTCTTGCGCTCTCAAACAGTCTAATCTAGAATTAAATTCTATCTGCCAGCATTAACTACTTTAAATGCCTTCTACCTACTAAGGACGAGAGATAATGGCTCAAGGTCCGTTTACATTATACAAGTGTGCCTCTTCTTAATGGCTTCATTTAATATTGTGCAACAATTTCAAAGTAACTTCAAAATTTGTGCTGGCGCTTGTCCAGCTGTCCCTTGCTTCCGCGCTGGCTCGCTTGATGTTGGCAATGCTCCTGCATCATACTCCCTCACTTGAAACTTTTCATGGGCTCCTGTCCATGAGCTCACACATGGTCTGTCCATGCTTCTATATTTTTTCTTCGGTCTCCCAGCTGGCATCTTCAATTGGATGGTTCTTCCACTTGACCAGATACTCAAAGTATTTTTTCCGCCTGGTCTTCTTACTTACTCTCTTGTCCAGTATGCACTCCATCTGTGGCTTCTCTACAACTGGCATCTGCTTTCGCCACTGGATCACTGGATGCTCATCTCCAGTCCCTGTTTCTTCAGTCCTATATGGGTACAAATCTGAGATATTGAATACCGGAGAAATTCTGATCCCATCGGGTAATTCAATCTCGTAAGCATTCGCCCCAATTTTCTTCAAGATCCTACTTGGCCCAATTTTCTTCATCTTCAATTTATTATATGTTCCTCTCGAGAACCTTTCCTTTCACAAATGTGCCAGAACCAAGTCACCAACCTCAAACTAAAGTTGTCTTCTGTGCTGATCTGCTCTATGCTTATACTCCTGGCTCGAATTCTGCAATCTCTCCTTCACCTGGCTGTGAAGTTCTTTCATCGCCTCTGCAAAATCTTCTGCACTAGCACTCCTAGTCGTAGTCTGTTCTGAATCCCTTAGTTCAGAAATTCCCCTCGGGTGCATATCATAGACAATCTGGAATGGACTTTTCCCTGTGCTTCTGTTAACTGAATAGTTATAAGAAAACTCTGCCTGTGGTAATATGTTGTCCCACTGGCTATGGTGCTCTGTTACCAAGCTTCTCAGCAAGTCTCCCAGACTTTTGTTTACTACTTCTGTCTGTCCATCCGTCTGAGGATGATAAGATGAACTAAATGACAAGTTAGTCCCCAGCTTCTTCCATAAGGTCCTCCAAAAATGCCCTATGAATTTGGTGTCTCGATCTGAAACTATGCTTCTCGGTAAGCCATGAAGTCGAATGACCTCCTTGAAAAACAGATTCGCAATGTGAGTTGCGTCACTAGTTTTCTGACATGGAATGAAGTGTGCCATCTTGGAAAATCTATCCACTACCATAAAGATTGAATCACAACCTCTTTGTGTTCTAGGCAACCCCAATATAAAATCCATGCTATTTGCATCCCACGACCTCTCTGGTATGGGCAATGGTTGATAAAACCCTGCATTTTGTCTTCCTCCCTTTTAATGCTGGCGAATTATGCATCTGTCTACAAATCTCTTGATGTCTGCTCACATTCTCAGCCAAAAATTTGACTCCTTCAACTTTGCGAACGTCTTGTCGTGACCAAAGTGCCCTGCCAATCCTCCACTGTGTTTCTCCTTCAGCAGATTCTCCCTCATGGAGCATTTCGGAATACACAGTTGATTACCCCTAAACAATAATCCTTCCTGGATCATGTACTCCATCCATTGACTTCTATCTCTGATAATTTGATTCTCAGCTGCTTCATACGCCTCTTTAAAATCTGGATCATCAGCGTACATGTCCCTGAGATCATCAAAACCCAACGTTTTGACTTTGAACTCCTGCAACAGCAAACACTTCCTGCTCAAAGCATCACCCACTTTGTTAGCAGTACCGGAAATATGCTTAATCACAAAAGTTAAATTCTGCATATACTCAACCCATTTGACATGTTTCTAATTCAACTTCTCATGTTGAGTCACAAACTGCAGTGCATGATTGTCACTGTACAAGACAAACTCCTTCGAGATCAAGTAATGCCTCCATTTCTTTAGTTCCTGGATGATAGCATAAAACTCCTTATCATAAGTGGAGTACTTCACTTTCGCCTCATTCAGCTTTTCGCTGAAGTATGCTATCGGCCTGTCTTCCTGACTCAAGACTGTCCCGATTGCAAATCCGCTTGCATCGCATTTCACTTGAAATGTTTTCTGGAAATCCGGCAACACCAAAACTGGTTGTTCTGTCATATTCCTCTTAAGTAGACTGAAACTCTTCTCAGCCTTTTATGTCCAGTGAAAATATTTATGTCTTTTCTTCACTGTATCCATCATTGTTGCGCTAATTCCACTAAAATTTCTGATGAACTTTCAGTAGAAATTAGCCAATCCATGAAAACTTCTCACCTCAAAAATATTCTTCGGTGATGGCCAATTCTTCATCACTTCCACCTTATCAGGATCCATCCTCAACTCATTTGCCGAAATAATAAACCCTAAGTAAATGAGCTCTGTCTTCATGAATGAGGATTTCTTCATGTTTATCAACAGTTTCTCCTACTGTAACTTCTACATCACTGTAGCCAAATGCTTCAGATGCTCTGCCACTGTTTTACTGAAAACCAGTATGTCATCCAAATACACAATGACAAACTTTCCGATGAACTCCCTCAGGACTTTGTTCATCAACCTCATGAAGGTACTAGGCGTATTTTTTAAGCCAAATGGCATACCAAGCCGTTCATATAACCCTTCGTTGATTTTGAATGTTGTCTTCCATTCATCACCTTCTCTCATGCGGATCTGATGATAACCGCTTTTCAAATCAATCTTTGAAAAATATTTTGCTCCACTCAAGCAATCCATCAGATCATCCATCCTTGGCAACGGAAATCTATACCTGATGGTTATCTTGTTAATCACCCTTGAGTCAATACACATCCTCCAGCCTCCGTCTTTCTTCGAACTGAGTACTGTTGGAACAACACATGGACTCAAGCTTTCTCTAACCAAACCTTTGTCCAACAACTCATGGAATTGCCTTTTAACCTCGTCATTCTCTTGCGGCGTCAATCTGTACGCGGCTTTGTTTGGAAAACTAGCTCCTGGTATGAGATCAATGTGATGAATCACACTTCTGATTGGTGGCAACGAACGAGGTAATTCGTCCACTACTATGTCATCGAACTCTTCTAGTAGTTCCTGAACCTCTTTTGGTAAATCATCCATTCTTGTGCTAGTCAAAACAATTCTAGGCTTTCTGACCACAATGAACTGTGGATCCTCCTTCTTCTTAACCTCTGTAAGGAGTTATTTCCCACTCATGAGAAGTATTGTGTTTCTTACTTCTAGCTTCACCTCCCTATCCTTAATTGGAAGCAACATGTGAGTCCTCCCATTCTTCTCTAGGGTGTATGTGTTCATTCTCCCATCATGAATCACATTCCTATCATACTACCATGGTCTACCCAGCAATAGATGACAAACATCCATAGGAATGACATCACATAAGATCTTATCATTATATCCTCCTATCTTGAATTCAACTAAACATTGTTTAGTGACAGTTACCTGATGTCCTTTCTGTAGCCACGGAACTTTGTATGGGCTTGGATGATCAGTCATCTCCAGCTCCAGCTTCTCTACCATCTCCGTAGAAACGAGATTATCCGTGCTACCACTGTCTACAATGACCTTGCATAACCTGTCCTTGGTCTTGTAAGCAGTCCTGAAAAGTCTGGTCCTTTGGACTGAACTCTCCACCTCCTTCTCAGGTGTCAAAAGGACTTTTCGCATCATCAGCGATCTTTTTCCTTCAGTGTCTTCTGCCTCAACATCATGCCTCTGTGCCTCGGTGATGTGAGCTTCTCCAATCTCTTTCTTTTTATCTGGACACTCGTAAGACTTGTGCCCATTCTTTCCACACATGAAGCATAATCTCTACCTCTTCCTCTTCCTCTTCCTCTTCCTCTAGTACGAGGAAAAGTGTTGTTGTCAGCATAATCTCCTCTCTACTCATTATGTTGCCCTCTCTGTTCAGCATATTGTTGCCCTCGCTGTGAGGTTCCACCTCTCTCATTTCGAGTCTGAGGTTTCTTCCAGTCCTCTCTGGGCTTCTGATATTTGTCTTGGGCAACTGATTTACCTCTGGGCTGACTTCTACCTTGGCCCCTCTGACTCTGCTTTCGGCTCAGCTTCTCTTCAGCTTTCAAAGCCATCTGATAAGCATCTGCCACCGTTCGGATGGTTACCATGCTCATCTCATCCTGGATATCATATCTCAGGCCATTCATGTATCTGGAAACTTTTTCATCATCGCTCTCCCAATGACCTGCCCTGATGTTCAGTTTATAGAATTCCTCAGTGTATTCCTTCACTGACATCAGCTTCTATCTCAGGTTCTTCATTCTCCTTAATAGAGTAATTTGATAGTCTCTGGGGATGAATTTCTCCTTCATCTTCGCGATCATTCTATCCCAACTCTTGATCTTCTGCTTGCCCTTGAAGCATCTATCAGCTTGTAGTTCATCCCACCACAATGTTGCATGTCCCTTCAATCTAATGACAGCATGCTTGACCTTCTTGTCATCTTCGACATCTTCATAGTCGAAGTATGTATCTAGAGCTCTAATCCAGTCTAGAAGCTCCTTTGCATCCAAGTTTCCCTCATAAACTGGAATGTCCATCTTCACTCTTGCACCCATCATTGCAATAGCTCTGATCAAACGCTTGTTTGATGCATCTTCAGCTGCAACTTCTTCTTCACGTTCAACCTCAGCTTTACTTTCGGAATCACTAAGATCCCCCGCACTGACTGTGCTTCTTTGCGTTGTCTCCATGTCCTCGAGTCTAGCTCATAGATCACGCATTTCTCTCTCCATAACTAGATCTGTCATCTACCTGCCTCTTCTTCGTGGCATCTCCCTATCCTCTGGTGGATTGGGTGTTTGCATGTCTCTTCTCCTTGGCGGCATGGTGAATTCTCTTTCTCTGCTACAGAAAGAAAAGAACCTTTCTATGCTCTGATACCAACTGATGCACACGCACGCTTCCCACACCCGCATGTCGAAAGGTCTGCGCACTCATAGGATCTTCTCTTTACCACTGGCCTGAAGAACTCTTAAATAGATCTTCTATTTCCCTATCGGGAAATCTGCACCCACAACAACTTTCACGGGATCCCCTCTTTGCACTCGGGAGATCGGACTTCGCGACTTCGCGAGGTCAGTGGTCGGACGTTGGACTCTCGAGTCCCCGAAACCCGACAACCAGTCAATGCTGACGTTTTCCTATCAGGGTTTTCTCTATCACGATTTCGACCCTCGTGACGTCGAACAACTCATATCCCCGACTCCCGATTCCCGATATGCCGAAACTCCAACGCATGCGCAAGTTGACTATTCAACGGTCCTTCACTCCATCGGCATTTTGGAGTTCACGATTTCGTGATTTTCGTTGCTATGTTCACGGGACCCTAATCCATGAAATTCTGACACTCATGTCAATTGTCCACTCACTGGCTCTTGCGGCCCCACACAATCCTTTGACTGTCGGGATATCGCGTATCGAAATATTGCGATTCGTGTTGCTATGTTTATGGAGTTTCAACCCATGAAACCCCGATATGGGAATTCACGAGTAAATCTGACGGCCCTTGTGGCTCGGATCTATGATCCTACCCTTCCTGAGCTTTGAACCTATTGGGAATACTTCGCCATATCTCCCTTTCTCCTCTGTGAGATCTGACGACTCACGGGAGTTCGTGAAATCTCCTCAGAGAATTTTGTCCGTCTGTTCCTCCTCGGCGATTCTCTGTGAATGACCAAGTGTTCCTCCACAGACTTGTTCACCTGCGGCGCGAAATTATGACGCCTTCTTGAACCTTCCAGTCACAGCTTCCTGTGCTTTTCCTTAGCGAATTTCTCGAAGGCCCTATACCTCCTGAGCTTCCTTATAACTCTGAATCTTTCAGAAAACCTTGCACGCACTCCTTACGGCAGACATTCAACCACTCTCTAAGTGTTGAAATCCCTTCGAATCTGCACACACCTGTAGCAGCAGTCACTGAACACTTGACTCAGGTTTGCAACCCTGAGACTTCACTCAGCCTGTGCACTCCTTACACGGCTCTTGTGCCTGTATGCACTTCTAAATGAAGGAGAACAAAAGCTACCCTATCTGAACCCTTTGTCAACGCACTCCTTGCGGACACTTCAACTGCACTCCTTGCAGGAAACCTTGTTCAGATAGAGAAACAATTGAAACTCATTCCTTCTTCCTTTCAGACTTCAAAATCAAACATGAAATCATATACACAGCATATAAAGCAAATGTATAACTGGAAGAAAACGTTCATGAGAATATCATTTAAATATGCATACATAGAGAACAAACACGAAAACCATGAATTTGAGTCAAACTCTTCTATTAATTCAAATATTTGTACATGGGTGTTCTTACACAGTTCTCTTCTTCTCCTCTATGCTCTTCTTTCTGGTCTAATGTTACAATACACAATGAGGGTGTCTATATCCCGTTTCCCTCTTGCGCTCTCAAACAGTCTAATCTAGAATTAAATTCTATCTACCTGCATTAACTACTTTAAATGTCTTCTACCTACTAAGGACGAGATCTAATGGCTCAAGGTCTGTTTACATTATACAAGTGTGCCTCTTCTTAATGGCTTCATTTAAGATTGTGCAACAATTTCAAAGTAACTTCAAAATTTGTGCTGGCGTTTGTTCAGCTATCCCTTGCTTCCGCGTTGGCTCGCTTGATGTTCGCGATGCTCCTGCATCAGTGTGAAGCACATCACCATGTTCTCCAACCATGCCTTGGTGGCTACGCCATCTATGGCACCCATTAACTTGGGAAACTTGACCTTCTCGAGTTCTATGTGAATGCTACCACTGCAAGTTGGAGCACGTTGTGGACCCTCAAGGGGTACAAGCACCCTTGCATCATCTCTATCTAGTCAGTTAATCAAAGCCTTTGATATCCTCTGAAATGACCTCATCAACCCAACCACATCCCCCACAAAATATTCTCTTGTCCAATGAATTTATCTACTCCTTAGGGGTTAGACCCTTCTAGCATGGATGTTATTGGAGGCATTGCACCTCCTCCCCTAGTACCATTTCATCTGCATCCACTACGTCCTCTAACCATGATTACCTGCAGGGACACAATTCAATTTAATTAGCGATAATTTATTAATCAACTATTTAACATAGTGGAAGACGTAATGATCCCAAGTCATGGGGTTTAACCCGCCCTTATACCACATGTAAGAACCCCACCATTACGACAACACATAGTGATATACAACCGGTTAAAAATTTGTTTTTGCATTACGATATTAAACTTGTTACAACATGATAAACAACATCACAAACAATACATCATCATAACTAAAATGACACATAAGCATTGCATTAACATAACTAAAATCGGCACAATCAACATATAAAAAGCTACTCAATCAACGCATCATCATAACTAATAGTCACACTTAATCAGAGCATCATCATAATAAACAACGACACAATCAACATATCACGATTGACTGAAGCAATATACGATTGAATGATCAACCATGTCACTGAGAATTAAAGGAACTACCCTCCCAACCTATCCTGCATGGTTAGGACTTCCAGGACACATAAGAAACGTTCAATCCCAAGATTCATCCGATTGATTTTGACCATTTAAGGTCTCAGGGATGGCGACTTTTCTGAGGAACAAGGAAGTTTCTAAATCCAGTTAGAACCAATCAATTCAACAATTAACTTGGTTAATCAATCAATCCTAATCATCAATTAAACATGGTGCAAGAGCAATCAATTACATAACTCATCATATACCATCATTAATTTCAAGGCACAAGATTAAGTAAACTCACAACCGATCATACTTCAATGTTTAATTTCAAGACACAAGAATATATAATTACTACATCGTTTATATATCAACATTCTTCCAAGGTGCAATAAATACAGTTACTGAATCATTACATATCTACATGACTCCATGGTGCAATAAATCCAATTACTAAATCATTACACATCAACATGATTATGTGGTACAAGGAAATTTGTGTACTTAACCATTTATACATCAACAATATTCCATGGCGCAAATAAATCTAATTACTAAATCATACACATCAACATTTATTCCATAGCGCAATGAAATCTAATTACTTATTCATCATCATATCCCAAGGTGCAAGGGTAATCATCAATTTTATTTTCTGGCACTAAGTAAGCAATCATTTAACCAATCATACATCATCTTAAATTCATGGCGCAAGAAAAATATAATTTCTAAAACAATCATACGTCAACGTAATTAATGGCGCAAGAGAAAACTAGTTACTAAAAAAGTCATATAACAACAGTATTTTCATGACGCACGGGTTATCATCAACTTCATTCTCACGGCACGTGAGTAAGAAAACTCCTAACTATACACATCAACAATAATTCATGACGCAAGATTAATTAGCAACTTATTCATGATGCATGATTACTTAGCAATGTACTCATGACGCAAGAGTAAGCAAACTTCCTAACCAATCACACACCAACAATTAATTCATGACACAAGAGTGAATATCGAGTTCATTTTCATGGCGCAAAAGTGATCATCAAATTTAATTCCATGGCGCGAAGCTATTTATTTAAATATCGAAATGTACAATTATTTAATTATTATTATTATTGATACTTGAGGAATTCCACATAACCAATCCTTAAATACTTGACACACGCCATGTGCTCAAAACTTTCCAAATGTTTAATCACATTGCAGTTATTCTACTAATCAATAACTTGTGTTGATCAATATCTTCTAGCAGACCACACACCAAAACCTGGAAGCAATCTGATTTTTGGGAAGAGACTGTCAAAGGAATATGAGGTAAATTTTCAAAAGAAGGCTACTCTTGCCAACTCATAAATCTCCAATCAATAACGATTTTAACACATAGTCGAAGTGACAAAGTGCCATTGACTAGTGGAGGAAGCCATGAGAATCAAGACTTCCACTCAATTCCAATTTCTGCAACCCTGAGAATTTTTTGTGTGTATAATAGAATGAAGGTTGACCATTTTTTGGCCCTTATTCAATAAATTTTTGTGCTAATTTTTCTTTAAGACTTGGATTTATAGTTCTGTGTTTTTTTCGCTGACATACATGTTGATTCTTTGAGAGAAATCTATCCATAGAGTGTGAAGCACAGTATCCTTGTGTCTAGTTGTTTGTGTAGGGTGTTGACCTGTATCTAATAAAGCTATTAGGAGGAATCACATCTGAGGGGAACAGATATGCTCACGGATATGCTCTGCATCAAGGATGCTAGGAATGTCTCTGCTCGTTCTTTGACATTTTTCTCGAGAAACAGCGAGAAGTTTTTAAGGCCTCAGAGGCCATGCCTGATTAGCCCAGGGCAGGACTCAACAACAAGCGCCAAGTAGAAATCCCACCACAAACCCATTATCTTTTCACTATGCGTTATCTATGTTGGGTTGTGATTGGTTATCTGTGTTGGGTTGTGAGACATTGTAGATGGTTCGTCAAGCGTTTGGTTTGTAGGCCAGGTTCCCGTAAAATGGTAACACATAGTGTTTCCTGGTGGGAAAAAGGCGGTTGCGATTCTAGAGAAATTGCATAGGATATCATCTCGATCGAGCCTTCTCTGAATAAAAACGAAAAGGGAGTAACTCGTTTTGGATCTCAAGCCAGTTTTGAATAAAATAGTGAAGGGCGAGCTCTATGGGAAATCGCTACAAAAATGGATTCCCTATCATCGCTGGAACTAACTTTAAAGGAAAGGAAATAACATTATTTGAATGTCCCAGACTTCAACGTAATCTTAGGAGTCCCTAACCTACAGATCATGGAAGGACAGATCACAACTGGCCTTGACTTCCGACTCATGATAGTCCTATTTGCTAAATCCGAAAAGGCAAAATAGTTTTCTTGAGAAATGTTGCACCTCAAAGCTATCATAAGGGTGGGTGAAAAAGAGGTTTCCAATGAGAATCCAGGTGCCGAATAATCAACTTTTCACAAGTTGGGACTCATCAAAAGTATATTTCACAAAATATCAAACAACTCTAAGGTGTTTTCCTCTAACTAATACTAGCTGCACAGAGTCGTCAGGAAGAAAAATGAAATGGGTTGTGCAGTGATCAATCCTTTAAAAATCCAGTGCATTTTGGTTACATCATATACCTATATTAGCGGATTCAATAAAGAATCCAATGGATTATAAAGGAGGTCAGCGAATCAAACTTCCAGTCATTTGGATGAAAACAATTTAATGATTGCAGAGCTAGAAAATCCCATTTTGTATTCACTACCATCCATAACTTGCAAAATTTTGATAATCAAGTTTTAACACAGTCAAGGAAATATTAAAAACACTAAATACATAGAATCCAATATTATTACAATTTAAACTTAAATGAAATTACCGTCACCAACAAAGCTGGGCTTGGAGATGCTCTTCTTCAAGTGGCGATCCCTCCATCCTTTTGCTTTCTAATTGCAAATACCTCACTGGTACCTCTCAGAAAACACTAGGGGTACTCTTCTTCCCCCTTATCCCCCCTGAGCCGCAAAGGGGCCATGCACACAACCATAAATTACTCTAGCTCTCAGTTTTCCTCACAAGGTAGAGCCACCACTCTGTCTCAAGTTGGGTATCCCAACTCTCACAAGTAAAACCAGTCAAAATTTTTGCAACATAACCTTGCCCATAACTAGTGTGATCCATTGCTCATCTCAACCATTTTTTTTATAGAATTTTCCCATAACTCATCCTCACTTGCACAATTAATAAGATTTTTAATTAAAATAATTTAGAATTATCTTCCCCTTACACTTGTCACCCTTTCCCCAATTTTACACAATTAAATCCACATTTTATTTTAATAAAATTAATTTCCCTCACCCATCCTAAAAGCGCTCCTTAATTCACTCCTAGTTGTCTCTTTAGTCCCCTTATTTCCATTTAATGACTGACACCTTTCTAAAACTAGGTTCAGTTAAAATAGGATTTTTCTTGAGTTAGACTAGTGTTAACTAGACTCTAGATACATTTCTATGCGCACACATTCTTTTATGCTTTATTCCTTTCTTATCTTAAATTCCAATGAGGTATTTTTTGCACATATGTGTATTGTATTAATTCTTTAGGTTTATTTTATTTTTCTTAATTTCTCAAATTGATTTACCTCATTCCTATTTAATTTAGTTAATAATTTAGTTTTAGTCTTCTTACCAACTTAGGCTTGATTTTTTAAAATAATATTAGATTTTCATTTGGGGATTCACAATTAATTAATTCAATCCTTAATTCATTAATTAATTAAAGCCAACAATGCTTAAAGATTTTACAGGGTTTAATTATTCACTCAAGGTTTTCTAGGACTCCTAGATTCATTGACTCAAGTTTTATTTCCGTGACGTACCCTTCAAGACGCACACCGTGCTCTAAGGGTGCCACTCACCTTTGGTTCAAATTTTTAACTATGTGACGTGCCCTTCAAAACACACTCCATGCTCCAAGGGTGTCACTTGCCTTTGACTGGTTTTGATAGTTTTTCAATCCTTGGATTCAACACTCCATTCAGGTGACCGTATTAGAGACGAAGGGATTCTAAGGAATAAGCACCCTACCTTATTGTGCACCCCTTAGAAATATTCATGAGAAACTATCTTAGTCTGCCCTCACGGCATCGTGGACCTCTCGAACTAGATAATCGTTAACCTACAGTTCAAGCCATGGCAAGAGTGTCAGTATGTTGTGGCAGGGACATTGTCACACCTCTCCCTCAATATATGGTCTATGTGCATGGCCCCTTTACTCCTTATGTGAGTCATATTATAAAGAAATCACAATCTTGCATCCATCAGCAAAACAATGTCAATGATCCATAAACAACATCATAATATAGTCAATCATATGTCACATATGAATAAATGAAATACTCAAACCAATACAATCCACTCCCTGAGTCAATCTGGAGTCTAAGGAGGTCCAGTGATGCCATCGACATCCTCTATCTATCAATTGTCCTTCACACTCAGGGTAAATTCGTCAATAGCATCCATCAATACATAGAAATCAAACAACATAAATCATAATCCATTAACATCATCACAAGAATCCATAAGTGAAACAGATAACCATATACTATAACTGGATCACTTGCACGCAAGTGTCCTCAAATAATAAGTCAATAACATGTGCTCGCAAGAGAGGGATGTTACATATACCCCCTCTTGTTTTAAATTTTGTCCTGAAGTTGTATAGTATATAAATGCAGTAATTAGAGCATCTAACAAGATCTATATGTCTAACTATCCAATAAATATGGAAACTATTGGTGCATATCATATGCATCCTCCTAGGTATTCGAGTGTGGACTATAATTGTCCTACTGGACCTTGACCTAATCAATTGTTCGATGTCATAGTTGTCGAATGCGATGGTCCAAAATGTGGATTGGATCTACCATGAGTGCAACCATGTCTAACACCTGCAAAGAACTCATGTCAATCACATGTGTAGGATCACTAACATAATGTCTCAAAACACATACATGAAAAACATCATGCATACGCCTCAAAGAATCAGGCAAGGCTAGTCAATAGGCCACGAGCCCCTTCCTTTCCACAACTTTAAAAGGTCCCACAAACCTAGGAAAGAGTTTAGCACCATTTTCACACTTGATAGAACTCTTGTGCAGTTTCACCCGCAAGAAAACTTGATCGCCATATTCATAATTACGGTCAACGCAGTGCGCATCGGCATAAATTTTCTGTCGATCTTGCGCTTCTTTAATCCTATGTATTATTGTTTGCATTTGTTATTCCATTTCTTGGATCACTTCTGGTCTTACCAGGACCCTATCCTCAAGTCGATCCCAACTTAATGGCGTCTGATACAGTCGCCCGTAAAGAAACTCAAATGGTGTCATCTTAATGGTACTTTGATATTTTTTGTTGTACGCAAAATCTATCAGTGGAAAGAACTCTTCCCAACGCTTTTGTTGATACATCACATACATACGCAACATATCTTCCAAAATTTGGTTCGTTCTTTCTGTCTTCCCATTTGTCTCAAGGTGATATGTTGTACTAAATTTCATTTGTGTCCCCAAGGCCTCTTGGAAACTGGTCCAAAAATGTCATGTAAACATCGATCCTCTATCAGTTGTGATCCTTTTATGAACACCATGTAATCTCACAAACTCGCTAATAAAAAATCTAGCTATGTTTGGCTCTTGATACATCATGCGCACAGGAATAAAATGTGCACTCTTTGTCAGAGTGTCAACTACCATGAAAATGGATTCATGCCTCCTTGTTGTCAGTGGAAATCCAACAATAAATTCTATTGAAATGACCTCCCATTTTGATTCTGGAATAGCATGTGGTTGTAATAATCTTGTAGGATGTCTATGTTCATATTTCACTTAATGACATTCTAGACATCTCACCACGTAGCTAACTATGTATGCCTTAACTCCTTTCCAGAATAATAAGGGCTTAAGGTCTACCCTCATCTTTGTGACTCATGGATGAGCCATGTACACTGCTCTATGATCTTCGTTTAATATCAAACTTCTCAATTTGTCGTTAGGAGGTACTAAATTTGGTTATTATACCACATCAATCCATCTTTGTCCAATGCATATCCTTCAAACTTTGGTACCAACATGGTGTATTCTCTGATATTTTCCTTAACCTCTTTATACCAGTCATCGTCGCACTGTATAGTTAGAATATTTTCTAAAAGATTCTTCTGAAGAGGTATAAACAAAA
The DNA here is from genome assembly GCA_009831015.1 of Picea engelmannii. Classification (NCBI taxonomy): domain Eukaryota; kingdom Viridiplantae; phylum Streptophyta; class Pinopsida; order Pinales; family Pinaceae; genus Picea; species Picea engelmannii. The sequence continues at coordinate 100,279 of ML818022.1, forward strand.
ATATGTGTGGTCTCTAAATCAACACACCTGCCACTCTGTTCATTGTTCCATTTATGTAATAAATCTCAAAGTCATATTTGCTATGCAATTCTGACCAACCCCTTTTTCGCGCATTCAAGTCACTCTACGTAAAAATGTGTTGCAATCCACAATGATCTGTTTTTATTTCAAATTTTTGTCCAATCATATAATGTCTCCAAACTCCCAGTGCATACACAATGGCCAATAACTCCAAATCCTACATCGCGTATTTATCCTCCTGCTTTCTTAATTTCCTTGAGATCTAAGCGATCACTCGATCGTCTTACATCAATACTCCACCTAGACATTTCTTGTATGCATCCGTGCATACCAAGAATTCCTATTCCATGTTGGGGAATTTTAGTATCGATGTTGTCATCAATATCCCCTTGATCCTTTGAAATTCTTCCGCACACTTCTTGTTCCATACAAACTTCTTGTTTTTCTTATGCAATTATGTGATCAGATTTGCTATCTTCGAAAAACCTTTGACAAACTGTCGGTAATATCCTGCTAAACCCATAACGCTATATACTTTTGGTACGTTCGTCGACGTAGGACATTCCATAATATCCTCTACCTTCACTAGATCCACAATGATGCCTTCGTCGGAGATAACATGCCCTAAGTAATGAATCCTCGATTGATAAAAAGAGCATTTCGGCAGTTTCCCGTATAATTTATTTTCTTTTAAACAATGTAGTACCAAGCGAAAATGTTCATCATGTTCTTTCGTCATCCAAGAATATATCAATATGTCATCAATGAATACTTGAAAAAACTTATCCAAGTATTTGTGGAACACCCCATTCATCAAGCTCATGAATACCCCCAGGGCGTTTGTCAGTCCAAACGGTAAAATGGTAAACTCGTAATACCCGAACCTCATCTTGAATGCGGTCTTAGGAATGTCCTCCTCCTTGATTCCCAACTGGTGATATCATTATCTGAATTCAATCTTTGAAAACATCATTGCGCATTTCATTTGATCAAACAAATCATCTATTCTTGGCAACGTATATTGGTTCTTGATCATTCCCTTGTTCAATTGACGGTAATCAATACAGAGTCTCCATGACCCATCCTTCTTTCTTATGAAAATAACAAGCGCACCCCAAGGTGACACACTTAGGCATATAATTCCTAGGTCCAACAACTCCTTTAGTTGCATTTTTCAATTCCTATAACTCAGGTGTCGACATCCAGTAAGGATTTCTTGCTATCGGTTCAGTTCCAGGTATCAATTCGATGGTAAACTCCAGCTCTCTTTTAGGCGGAAAACCTGGTAACTGTTTTGGGAACACCTCCACAAACTCTCATACTACCGGAAGGTTTTCTAATCCTTCCACCATGCCCTTGTCATTCAGTGCTAATATTGCATATAGCTTGCATACTTTACGCATGCTCTTCTGCAATTGAAGAGTAGAAACAAACCTCAAGGACACTCCCTGGTTTCTTCCTACGATCACTCTTCTCTATCCCTCATCATCATTCAAACTCAACCACTTCGTATTATAGTTGAGTATCACATCATGCGATCCTAACCAGTCCATACCAATCATGATGTCATAAGATCCTAAGATTGTGACATATAGGTCGGACATCGTTACAAAATATCCCAAGTTAATGCGACAACCCGTAACTCTTTCTCTAACCTTTTGTTTGGCACCCAAATCCATTTCTATATATCTAAACTCATGTTGTTTGATTGCCTTTACCTTAATTCTCTTCATCATTGCAATAGAAATAAAGCTCTTTATAGCACCGGGATCTATCAAAATAATAAAATTTTGGTCGACGATGGTACCTGGCATCTCGAGCACAATGGACTGGTGCTCGGCTAGGCAACTATTCACCGCTGCATGAATCTTGTGGGCCTTTCCCAAATATCCAATTGTAGTGTGTCTGGCTGACCCAGCTGCTCTGGCCCTCTCAACCGGATAGTCTCGTTGGTAATTTGGATCTCCACATGTCCAACATCTGGTCTTTGGTCCAGTACTCCTCATCCTTGAAGTAGAAGTTGTTGGCCTACCAACCTGAAATCCGGGTATGTTCTACTAAACGGGCCTAAACTATTGTTGTTGCAGGTGACATTGTTGTTGATGTTATGGTCCTCTATAGGGAGTCCTCTCGTGAGGAATTGGTCCTCATGGTGTTGTGAATGCAGATCCTCTCAGCGTATCTCAATACCTTGATGTATGTTTGGCTGGTCTCTGATGTTGTTTCACACCTATCGTCTTCTATCCAGTCAATCTTGCAGGAGTCCTTCCCTGACCCTCGCTGGTCATATCTTCCTCTACTATGAGGGCCTTCTGGACGACGTCATGCAACATCTGTGGCATTAGTATCCTCACCTTCGCATGGATGTTGAAGTTAAGGCCAAATGAAAACTTGTTGACCTTTAGCTTCTCTATGCTCATATGTGGAACATACCTAAGAATCTCCATGAATTGGGCCTCATACTCTGGCACTGTACGAACACATCGTCGTAAGGCATTGAACTCATTGAGTTGATGCTCAATGAATTCCTTTGATAAATACCTCTCTCGGAGACGCTCCTCGAATAGTTCCCATGACACGTCTTCAACAGCCATTTTCAGTTGTGATAGGAGTGTCTTCCACCATAGAAGAGTGTGCCCATTCAGCTGAAATATTGCCATGCATGCTTTCATGTTGGAGGTGTAGTCGTGAAATGCGAAGCATGTCACCATGTTCTCCAACCATGCCTCGGCAGTTGTGTCATCCATGGCACCCATGAACTCGGGAAACTTGACCTTCTAGAGTTCTTTGTGAATGTTACCACTGCTAGATGGAGCACGTTGTGGACCCTCAGGGGGTACAGGCGGCATGGCCTCATCTCTATCTAGTCGATTAATCAAGGCCTATGACATTCTCTGAAAGGACCTCATCAACCCAACCACATCCCCCACAACAATATGCTTTTGTCCAATGACTTTATCTACTCCTTGTGGGTTAGACACCTCTGGTGTGGATGCTACTAGAGGGACCGCACCTCCCCTAGCACCATGTCATCTGCCTCCACGATGTCCTCTAACCATGATTACCTGCAGGACACAATTCAATTTAATTAGCGATAAGTTATTAATCAATTTTTTAATACATTGGAAGGCATAACGATCCCAATTCGCATGGTTGAACCCACTCTGATACCACATGTAAGAACCCCTTCGTTATAAAAATACATAGTGATGTACAACCGGTAAATTTTTTTTTCTTTTTGCATTAGGATATTAAACTTGTTACAACATGATAAACAACATCGTAAATGATACATCATCGTAACTTAAATGACACATAAGAATTGCATTAACGTAACTAAAAGAGGCACAATCAACACATAAATAGCTACACAATCAACACATCATCATAACTAATAGCCGCACTTAATCATAGCATCATCATAATAAACAATGACACAATCAACATATCACGATTGATTGAATCAATATATGATTGAATGATCAACCATGTCACTGATCATTAAAGGAAATACCTTCCCAACCTATCATGCATGGTTAGGACCTCCAGGACACATCAGCAACGCTCAAGCCCAAGATTCATCTGATTGATTTTGACCATTTAAGGTCTCAGGGATGGCGATTGTTCTGAGGAACAAGGAGGTGTCTAAATCCTGCTAGAACCAATCAAGTAGAGAATTAACTAGATCATTCAATCAATCCTAATCATCAATTAAACATGGCGCAAGAGTAATCAATTACATAACTCATCATATATCGGCATTAACTTCAAGGCGCAAGATTAAGAAAATTCACAAACGATCATACTTCAACGTTTAATTTCAAGACACAAGATTATCTAATTACTAAATCATTTATACATAAACATTATTCCAAGGCGCAATAAATCCAGTTACTAAATCATTACACATATACATGATTCCATGGCGTACTAAATCCAATTACTAAATCATTACACATCAACAAGATTTCATGGCGTAAGTAAATCTGTGTACTTAATCATTTATACATCAACAATATTCCATGGCACAAATAAATCTAATTAATAAATCATTACACATCAACATTTATTCCATAGCGCAACGAAATCTAATTATTTATTCATCAGCATATACCAAGGCGCAAGGGTAATCATCGATTTATTTTTTCTGGCGCTAAGTAAGCAATCATTTAACCAATCATACATCATCTTAAATCCATGGTGCAAGAAAAATCTAATTTCTAAAACAATCATACGTCAACGTAATTAATGGCGCAAGAGAAAAATAGTTACTAAAACAGTCATATAACAACATTATTTTCATGATGCACAGGTTATCATCAACTTCATTCTCATGGCGTGTGAGTAAGCAAACTTCTAACTAAACTCACATCAACAATAATTCATGATGCAAGATTAATTAGCAACTTATTCATGATGCATGATTACTTAGCAATTTATTCATGACGCAAGAGTAAGCAAACTTCCTAACCAATCACACATCAACAATTAATTCATGACGCAAGAGTGAATATCGAGTTCATTTTCATGGCGCAAAAGTGAATATAGAGTTCATTTTCATGGCGCATAAGTGATCATCAAATTTAATTCCATGGCACAAAGGTATTTAATTAAATATCCAAATGTACAATTATTTAATTATTATTATTATCGATACTTGAGGAATTCCACATTACCAATCCTTAAAGACTTGACACACACCATGTGCTCAAAACTTGCCAAATGTTTAATCGCATTGCAGTTGTTATGCTAATCAATAACATGTGCTGATGAATATCCTATGGCAGACCACACACCAAAACCTGGCAACAATCCGATTGTTGGGAAGAGATCGTTAAAGGAATCTGAAGTAAAATCGCAAAATAAGGCTACTCTTACCAACTCCTAAATCTCCAATCAATAACGATTTTAACACATAGTCGAAGTGACAAAGTTCCATTGACTAGTGGAGGAATCCATGAGAATCAAGACTTCCACTCAATTCCAATCGCTGCAACCCTGAGAATTTTTTTGTGTATAATAGAATGAAGGTTGACCATTTTTTGGCCCTTATTCAATAAATTTATGCGCTAATTTTTCTTTAAGACTTGGATTTATAGTTCTGTGTTTTTTTCGCTGACATACATGTTGATTCTTTCAGAGAAATATATCCATAGAGTGTGAAGAAGAGTATCCTTATGTCTGGTTGTTTGTGTGGGGGTGTTGACAGGTATCTAATAAAGCTATTAGGAGGAAGAATAGCTGAGGGGAACAGATATGCTCACGGATATGCTCTACATCAAGGATGCTAGGATTGTCTCTGCTCATTCTTTGACATTTTTCTCGAGCAACAACGGGAAGTTTTTAAGGCCTTAGAGGGCATGCCTGATTAGCCCAAGGCAGGATTCAACACCAAGCGCCAAGTAGAAATACCACCACGGACCCATTAGCTTTTCACTACGCGTTATCTGTGTTGGGTTGTGACTGGTTATTTGTGTTGGGTTGTGACACATTGTAGTTGATTCTTCAAGCGTTTGGTTTGCAGGCCAGGTTCCCGTAAAATTGTAACACGGAGTGTTTCCTAGTGGGAAAAAGGCGGCCGCGATTCTAGCGAAATTGCAGAGGATACAAGTGTTTATCATTTCGATCGAGCCTTCTCTGAATAAAAACAAAAATGGAGTAACTTGTTTTGGATCTTAAGCCATTTTTGAATAAAAACGTGAAGGGAGAGCTCTATGGGAAATCACTACAGAAAGGGATTCCCTATCATCATTGGAACTAACTTTAAAGGAAAGGAAATAACATTATTTGAATATCCTCGGCTTCAACATAATCTTAGGAGTCCATAACCTATAGATCACGGAAGGACGAATCACAACTGGCCTTGACTTCTGACTCATGATAGTCCTATCTGCTAAATCCGAAAAGGCAAAATAGTTTTCTTGAGAAATGTTGCACCTCAAAGTTACCGTAAGGGTGGGTGAAAAGAGGTTGCCAATGAGAATCTAGGTTCCGAATAATCAACTTTTTACAAGTTGGGACTCGTCAAAATTAGCTTTCACAAAATATTGAACAACTCCAAGGTGTTTTCCTGTAACTAATACTAGTTACGCAGAGTCGCCAAGGAAGAAAAATGAAATGGGTTGTGCAGTGATCAATCCTTTAAACATTCAGTGCATTCTAGTTACAGTATACCTATATCAATGGATTCAATAAACAATCCAATGGATTATAAAGGAGGTCAGACTTCCAGTCATTCGGATGAAAAAAAATTAATGATTGCAGAGCTAGAAAATCCCATTCTATATTCACTACCTTCCATAACTTGCAAAATTTTGATAATCAAGTTTTAACACAGTCACGGAAAAATTAAAAACACTAAATACATTCAATCCAATCTTATTACAATTTAAACTTAAATGAAATTACCGTCACCAACGATGTTGGGCTTGGAGATGCTCTTCGACAGCTGGCGATCCTTTCGTCCTTCCACTTTCTAATCGCAAAGATCTCTCTGGCACCTTCCATCTAATTCTAGGGGTACTCTTCTTCCGTCTTAGCCCCCCCGAGTCACAAAAGGGCCACGCACACAACCATAAATTACTCTAGCTCTCAGCTTTCCTCGCAAGGTAGAGCCACCACTCTGTCTTAAGCTGGGTATCCCAACTCTCACAAGTAAAACCATTCAAAATTTATGCAACATAACCTTTCTCAACCATTTGTTTTATAGAATTTTCCCATAACTCATCCCCACTTGCACAATTAATTCACTTTTTAATTAAAATAATTTAGAATTATCTCCCCCTTACACTTGTTACCCTTTTCCCAATTTGCACAATTAAATCCACATTTTATTTTAATAAAATTTAATTTCCATCACCCTTCCTAAAAGTGCTCCTTAATTCACTCCTAGTTATCTCTTTATTCCCCTTATTTCCAATTAATGACTGACACTTTCTAAAATTGGGTTGAGTTAAAATAGGATTCTTCTCTAGTTAGACTAGTGTTAACTAGATTCTAGATACCTTTCTATGCACACACATTCTTTTATGCTTTATTCCTTTCTTATCTTAAATTCCAATTAGGTAAATTTCTGCACATATGTGTATTGTATTAATTCTTTGGGTTTATTTTATTTTTCTTAATTTCTCAAATTGATTTACCTCATTCCTATTTGATTTAGTTAATAATTTAGTTTTAGTCTTCTTACCAACTTAGGCTTAATTTTTTTGCATAGTCTTAGATTTTCATTTGGGGATTTGCAATTAATTAATTCAATCCTTAATTCATTAATTAATTAAATCCATCAATGATTAAATATTTTATAGGGTATAATTATTCTCTCAAGGTTTTCTAGGCCACCTAGATTCATTGACTCGGGTTTTATTTCCACGACGTGCCCTTCAAGACGCGGACTGTGCTCCAAGGGTGCCACTCACCTTTGGTTCAAATTTTTAATTACATGATGTGCCCTTCAAGATGCACTTTGTGCTCCAAGGGTGCCACTCGTCTTTGACTGGTTTTGGTAGTTTTCCAACCCTTGGATGCAACACTCCATTCGGGCAACCTTGTGAGAGACTAAGGGATTCTAAGGAATAAGGACCCTGACTTATTGCATACCCCTTAGAAATCTTCATGAACGACTATCTCAGTCTACCCTCACGACATCGTGGACCTCTCAAACTAGGTAATCGTTAACCTACAATTCAAGCCACAACATGAGTGCTAGTAGGGTTTGAGAGGGACATTGCCACACCTCTCCCTCAATATATATTTTATTTTCATAGCCCCTTTACTCCTTATGTGAGTCATATTAGAAAGAAATCGTCAACCTACATCCATCAGTGAAACATTATCAATGATCCATAAACAACATCATAATATAATCGATCATATGTCACATATGCATAAATAAAATACTCAAACCAATACAATCCACTCCCTAACTCAATTTGTAGTCCAAGGAGGTCCAGTGATTCCATCAACATCCTCAATCTGTCAAGTGTCTTGTACACTCAGGGGAAACTCATAAATAGCGTATGTCAATACATAGATATCAAACAACATAAATCACAATCCATCAACATCATCACAAGAATCCATAAACGAAACAGATAACCATATACTATAATTGGATCACTTGCACACAAGTGTCCTCAAAGAATAAGTCAATATCATGTCATCGCAAGAGCAGGATGTTACAGAAAGAATTGAAGAAGTCTTAAGTAAACGACTTAATGACAAGGAATAAAACTTTGAAAAAATAGAGGTTGAAATAGTTCTTCTAACAAGGAAACTTGAGAAAGGCACTAACCTTTCAAAGTTTGAAAGTAGTTTAAAAATCTTCGATGACATCCTTAACAGTCAAAGACCATCAAGTAATAAGGTTGAACTGGGTTATGATCACAAGGAAACTAATAAAGGCTCAAAATCCGGAATACAAAAAAGTGATAAAAATCCAAGAAGTTATGCAGCTGCCCTTCAGAGCTCCTTCAAAAATGAAGAAAACAATATAAAGATTTATTCTAATCAATAAAAATCTGCTCTCCCTTAAAAAAAAATGAATATAGAAGGAATACAATTTCAAAAAAAAATCTCCCAAAAAGTTATCAACAACTCTTTATTGGTTGTTGTTTTTCTTGTCATAATTTTGGGCATAAAGCATTAGACTGTAAAGATTATAGAAAGAACTATTATAAAAGTGTTCAAGGATATGGCCATATGAACAACAAGTCTAGTAGCAATCAAAGGAGTAGAAACTATAATTCATTTTATCCATTACAAGATTACAATATTGAATGCTACAAATGCAACAATTATGGTCATAAAGCTAGTAATTGTAGACTATCAAAATATTCCATGAAGACAAATATTT
>ML818022.1:127531-150363 GCA_009831015.1 Picea engelmannii
GCATCCTGTGAGTTTATCTTATTATTAACAATTGTTTAATTAAGTAGCATGAATGGCGTATTTTCTAGAAAAGGCGGTTTCATGAGCTTTCCCTCTATTGTATAATTAAACATATAATTGAAACCCAACATTGGGATCCCTACTATATACAAGGCCCACTTCGAGGGAACATGAGTTTCCTGAAGATATAAATTACACCTTATTGTTTCGACTGCTACCCTGACTTCCATAGGTCCTTGGTTCAACCTCCTAATGGCTTATCTGTGGACTTTGTGCAGTTAATAATAGAATTTTACAACTCTGGCTCTTCATATTTCTTGTTGCTAATTGTATTGAGAAATTGCATATAGAGTAATATAGTGTATCTACACTATCAATAACGTTTAAAAAAAATTAAGCATAATAATAATTAAAAATATATATAAATAATATATTAAATTTCAAAAATCTATAATTACAATAATATTATAAATATATTATAAAATAACTTAAATATTAAACATTAATAATTTCATATTCCGATTTCTTTTGTTTTCTCTCCATGTGATAACTTAATAACTTACAAGCTAACAAATGGAATTTTCATATATAGAGTAATGTTGTTTTCAATAACTAGAATTGGAGCGAGTGTCCTACCTTTGTTCTTCCTATTTTAAAGAAGTTTATTAAGGTTGGTATAAGAATATGTATTTACAGTTATCTGTCTTCTATGGGATAGCTAAAAATAACAGGCATTTTTTTTTTATTTTGGTTTCCTTAGATGTTGGACATAAAGCACATTAAGGAGAGAAGCTCTTGTTGATTATTCTTTTTTTCCTGCATTCAGAGCTTTTGAGTTAAGCACTGCAAATCCAGACCCTAGCAGAGCTAGGAAGGGTAAGGGAGGTGAATGCTCAAAAATGTGACTGCACCTACCTCTACTTTCTCTGGTGCTGGTAGTGCCTCTACATATGAGGGATATCCCTTAAACTGGACTTCAACTCAACCTCGAATGGGCTCTGCCACCGATGTGGTGGTACTCTAACTTTTATCTCTGTCCTAGCCCCTACTATCTATGGTGACCTTTTGGTGGACTTCAACCATAAAAACTCCTCGAATAATGGTGTCCAGTGCTCATGATTGGATTCAGTAGGGAATCCTTATCAGTGTTATACAAACTCATTTGTTTAATATCGCATTCTACTACTTCCATCATCAGCTGTCATCAATGACAGGGACCTCACCACTGCAGTGAGACTTGTTCTATTAGCAATGTAAGCATTTTAATGAATTTTGCTTATAGATTATGTTGTTTTTGTCTTGAGGAAAAATCCCCATATCTTTTCCATTATTATATTTTACAGACCACTTTATATTATGTATAGAATTTACGTCAACACACATTTTGCAAAGTAAACTTTTTGCATATGCAATGTATCTTCTTTTGTTAATACAAGTAATATTGATGCCAATGCATACATGGAAGAAGAAAAATATTTTGACAACTAGAATAAAGGAATGTGTTGGCTTTATTTTGTCATATGTATCTATATTTCTAGATAGATGGAAAATAGATTTATACCCTTTTATGTCTATTATCGTGGTAGATTACACTCATTTAGATGCCAAAATTTAGTAACAATGCATTTAATTTTTTTATAACTTTTATAACTAATACAATGTATAAGGATGATGGTTCCAACACATGGATGAATTTATATGGAAAATGGGGCACAACTTATTTTGATATTTTGGGGGGTTTGCATTATTTGATTTCTCAATGCTTATTATTATTATTTTTATTAACCTAAAAAAGATCATAATGCAAGATGAAAAAAGATTAATTGTCTTAATCATACAATTATTTATAACTTATAATTTATAATATTCGTGGAATATTTACATGCAAGAACATTTATTTGATCAAAATTATCATTATTTATGATTAGGAGTATCCTTGGAGAATTTGTATTGAATTGAAATTCTTCCACACAGTAATTTCAAAGAAAATTATACTCCACAATGCTTTACATTTACATGATGCATATGGACATTGCAATTTGCCACTTACCTTAATATAATTTAATGCTTAGACTCAAATACACTTGTGAATAGTTTCTAATATAACTGGAAAAATGCATTACATAAGTTGAGTTGCAATATAATAAGCATTTTAATGATTTTTTCTTATAGATTATGTTGTTTTTGTCTTGAGGAAAAATTCCCATATCTTTTCCATTATTATATTTTATAGACCACTTTCTACTATGTATGGAATTTATGTCAATGCACATTTTGCAAAGTAAATATTTTGCATATGCAATGTATCTGCATTTTCTTTTTATATAGATGGGTAGTGCAGTATACCACTATATTGCAACACTATTGGCTAACAAGTAGTTGAGCCCGCAAAATTCCCTTCTTTTGCTAATACAAGTAATATGTGCATTTTCTTTTTAAATAGATGGATAGTGCAATATACCACTATATTGCAACACTATTGGCTAACAAGTAGTTGAGCTCACAAAATTCTCTTCTTTTGTTAATACAAGTAATATTGATGTCAATGCATACATTGAAGAAGAAAAATATTTTGACAACTAGAATAAAGGAATGTGTTGGCTTCCTTTTGTCATATGTATATATATTTCTAGATAGATGGACAATAGATTTCTACCCTTTTGTCTATTATTGTGGTAAATTACAATCATTTAGATGCCAAAATTTAGTAACAATACATTTTTTTTTATAACTTTTATAACTAATACAATGTATAAGGATGATGGGTCCAACACATGGATGAATTTATATGGAAAACGAGGCACAACTTTGATATATGTAGATTTTGATATTTTTTGGGGTTTGCATTATTTGATTTCTCAATGCTTATTATTATTATTTTTATTAACCTAAAAAAGATCATGATGCAAGATGAAAAAAGATTAATTGTCTTAATCATACAATTATTTATAACTTATAATTTATAATATCCGTTAAATATTTACATGCAAGAACATTTATTTGATCCAAATTATCATTATTTATGATTGGGAGTACCCTCTTGTTGGAGAATTTGTATTGAATTGAAATTCTTCCGCAAAATAATTTCAAAGAAAAATTATACTCCACAATGCTTTACATTTACATGATGCATATGGACATTGAAATTTGCCACTTACCTTAATATAATTTAATACTTAGAATCAAAGACACTTGTGAATAATTTATAATATAACTAGCAAAATGCATTACATAAGTTGAGTTGCAATATAATAAGTATTTTAATGAATTTTTCTTATAGATTATGTTGTTTTTGTCTTGAGGAAAAATCCCCATATCTTTTCCATTATTATATTTTATAGACCACATTCTATTATGTATAGAATTTATGTCAATACACATTTTGCAAAGTAAACCTTTTGCATATGCAATGTATCTGTGTTTTCCTTTTAAATAAATGGATAGTGCAATATGCCACTATATTGCAACACTACTGGCTAACAAGTAGTTGAGCCTCCAAAATTCCCTTCTTTTATTAATACAAGTAATATTGATGCCAATGTATACATTGAAGAAGAAAAATATTTTGAAAACTAGAATAAAGGAATATGTTGGCTTCCTTTTGTCATATGTATCTATACTTCTAGATAGATGGGAAATAGATTTCTACCCTTTTATGTCTATTATTGTGGTAGATTACACTCATTTAAATGCCAAAATTTAGTAATAATACATTTGATTTTTTTATAATTTTTATAACTAATACAATGTATAAGGATGATGGGTCCAACACATGGATGAATTTATATGGAAAATGGGGCACAACTTTGATATATGTAGATTTTGATATTTTTGGGAGTTTGCATTATTTTATTTCTCAATGTTTATTATTATTATTATTATTTTTTATTAACCTAAAAAAATCATGATGCAAGATGAAAAAAGATTAATTGTCTTAATCATACAATTATTTATAACTTATAATTTAAAATATTCGTAAAATATTTACATGCAAGAACATTTATTTGATCAAAATTATCATTATTTATGATTGGGAGTACTCTCTTGTTGGAGAATTTGTATTGAATTGAAATTCTTCCACACAGTAATTTCAAAGAAAAAGTATACTCCACAATGCTTTACATGTACATGATGCATATGGACATTGCAATTTGTCACTTACCTTAATATAATTTAATTCTTAGACTCAAAGACACTTGTGAATAATTTCTAATATAACTCGCAAAATGCATTACATAAGTTGAGTTGCAATATAATAAGCATTTTAATGATTTTTTCTTATAGATTATGTTGTGGAAAAATCCCCATATCTTTTCCATTATTATATTTTATAGACCACTTTCTACTATGTATGGAATTTATGTCAATACACATTTTGCAAAGTAAACCTTTTGCATATGCAATGTATCTGCATTTTCTTTTTAAATAGATGGATAGTGCAATATACCACTATATTGCAACACTACTAACTAACAAGTAGTTGAGCCTGCAAAATTCCCTTCTTTTGTTAATACAAGTAATATTGATGCCAATGTATACATTGAAGAAGAAAAATATTTTGACAACTAGAATAAAAGAATATGTTGGCTTCCTTTTGTCATATGTATCTATATTTCTAGATAGATGGACAATAAATTTCTATCCTTTTATGTCTATTATTGTGGTAGATTGCAGTCATTTAGATGCCAAAATTTAGTAACAATACATTTGATTTTTTTATAACTAAAACAATGTATAAGGATGATGGGTCCAACACATGGATGAATTTATATGGAAAATGGGACACAACTTTGATATATGTAGATTTTGATATTTTGTAGGGTTTGCATTATTTGATTTCTCAATATTTACTATTATTTTTTTTATTAACCTAAAAAAGATCATGATGCAAGATGAAAAAAGATTAATTATCTTAATTATAAAATTATTTATAATTTATAATTTATAATTTATAATATTCGTAAAATATTTACATAAAAGAACATTTATTTGATCAAAATTATCATTATTTATGATTGAGAGTACCCTTTTGTTGGAGAATTTCTATTGAATTGAAATTCTTCCACACATTAATTTCAAAGAAAAATTATACTCCACAATGCTTTATTACATTTACATGATGCATATGGACATTGCAATTTGCCACTTTCCTTAATATAACTAAATGCTTAGATTCAAAGACACTTGTGAATAGTTTCTAATATAACTGGCAAAATGCATTACATAAGTTGAGTTGCAATATAATAAGCATTTTAATGAATTTTGCTTATATATTATGTTGTTTTTATCTTGAGGAAAAATCCCCATATCTTTTCCATTATTATATTTTATAGACCACTTTTTATTATATATGGAATTTATGTCAATAAACATTTTGCAAAGTAAACTTTTTGCATTTTCTTTTTAAATAGATGGATAGTGCAATATACCACTATATTGCAACACTATTGGCTAACAAGTAGTTGAGCTTGCAAAATTCCCTTCTTTTGTTAATACAAGTAATATTGATGTCAATGCATACATTGAAGAAGAAAAATATTTCGACAACTAGAATAAAGGAATATGTTGGCTTGCTTTTGTCATATGTATCTATTTTTCTAGATAGATAGACAATAGATTTCTACCCTTTTATGTATATTATTGTGGTAGATTAGACTCATTTAGATGCCAAAATTTAGTAACAATACATTTGATTTTTTTATAACTAATACAATGTATAAGGATGATGGGCCCAATACATGATAAATTTATATGGAAAATGGGGCACAACTTTGATATATGTAGATTTTGATATTTTTGGGGTTTTGCATTATTTGATTTTTCAATGCTTATTATTATTTTTTTTATTAACCTAAAAAAGATCATGATGTAAGATGAAAAAACATTAATTGTCTTAATCATACAATTATTTATAACATATAATTTATAATATTCGTGAAATATTTACATACAACAACATTTATTTGATCAAAATTATCATTATTTATGATTAGGAGTACCCTCTTATTGTAGAATTTGTATTGAATTGAAATTCTTCCACACAGTAATTTCAAAAAAAAATTATACTCCACAATGCTTTACATTTACATGATGCATATGGACATTGCAATTTGCCACTTACCTTAATATAATTTAATGCTTGGAATCAAAGACACTTGTGAATAGTTTCTAATATAACTGAAAAAATGCATTACATAAGTTCAGTTGCAATATAAGTTCTTGGGTTAAAAAGTTTTAATGTCTTTTTTCTTTAGTTAATAATGATTGCACATGTGTTTTGGATGTATTGCATTATGCATGTGTTTTGGATGTATTGCATTATGAAAAGTTCTAGGACTTTATATGTATTTTATTTTATGCTTTTAATTAGGTTATGTTTTTAAGGAATAGTATGTTTTATAAAGTTGATAATCGTTGAAAGATAATTAGTTCATATTATATGTGTGTGTGTGTAATATGTTATCTTTATTATGAATGAATGTAAAAGTTTATCGAAATTTTTTTATTAATAAAGAATTCTAACTTTTATTTTTATTTAAAGGTTTTTTTCATTTTCTTCATTCTTCTCATTTATTTTGGTCTTGGTTTCATAGCTTCCGTGCTCTATATTAGTTTAGTTTTACTTTGAGGATATCTTTGTTAATCATATTAAGTGCTTAGAGATGCAAAGAGATAGGGTTTTTTTAGCCATTGTTTCTACACATTTGTCTAAAGTAGGCAAGAGCAACTACCAAGGAGCGTGAATCTCCTCAATGCAGTCCAGTGGAAAGAGTTTGATGCATTTTTGTTGTCGTCGGACTTCTAGAGCTAGTGGTTTTTCTTTTATATTTCACCCTACACTCAAATCATTGTCCACAAGATTCCTGGCGACCCTTCATCATTTCCTCGTTCACCTTCAATGTGGGGTTCAAGTGATGGAAGTGCTTGGGGTTTTCTCCCTTTCATCTTCGCGGATGTTTGGTGTTTTGGCTCTTGGTGTGTGAGGTCTCATCATTTTGCATGCAGAGGTATCTTGACCATTGGTTATGGCGCATGGTTTCGGTTAGAGATTGAGGCTTGTGGCCCGTAATGCCTGGAACCCACCTATGTGGCTGAAATGAGCGGGTCAATCTATTGAGTCCAAGTTATCTGATAGAAAATATTTTATCTTAACTACTATGATTTAGTATGTAATAGATTATAAGTGGTTCTTGAGAAATTGTCTATAATATATCAATAAAAAAAAATATTAAAAATAATATTTTTTAAAACTATCCAAATACACTTAACACCTAAATAATATACTTTCAATTTTTCTAAAACAAAAAATACAATTTTATTTTTTTTTAAATTATAAAAAAATTATATTAAAATCCTTTACAGAGAATAAACCACAATTCAATGATATTTTTTCACCACATTTATAACAATTAGTATAACCACAATTCAATGATATCTCTTTTCACCACATTTATAACAATTAGTATTGTTGATTTGGAGAATCCTATTTATAACAATTAGTATTAGCATTGTTGATTTGGAGAATCGTATTTGGATTATATATGTTTTCAATCATATATTCATATTCTATTTAACTTTTCAACTAAATTATTTATTTATTTTTAATTTCAATGTTATTTTATATTCATAAAAAATTATGTACATTCCCAAACATCATAGGATTGAGTGCATGTCTTAAACCATTTAATAACGAAATGATTATAATTGCATTCTCACTTCAATGCTTATCTTTACAACAAAAGTCACAAGTATTGACGAGGCAGTGCCTTTATATGTATATATTTTTAATTTAATATGCATTAAATAATGATTAAATAATAATAAAATAAAAAATCCTATTCAATGATTAAATAATAATAAGATAAAAGGTTTTATTAGGAAGAGTTTGGAAAAGAAAAAGCCACCTCAGTGAGAGTGTGGAAAAATATGACTAAAATTTAGTGTTTTTTTTTTTTAATTGAAGCAAAACATATATGATATGATATATTTCAGAGAGCTTGATGGATTTTGTTGTTGATATTTTTATTTTTAAAGATGTATAAGATATTAATTAAATTTGTGTAAGTAATGTATTATAAAGAGTTAGAGGGAAAAAGAAAATTAAGGTATTATAAAGATGTAATCAATCTTAATTAAGAAGATCAAAATCATCTATCTGTTTTGCTAAGTATAAAGAAAAAAATAAACATTACTAAGATAAGAACAAATTCTCACGAGCTCCATAGTGAAACTGGGCGTTGGTGAAATCCTAAAACGTCATGTGATAAAAGAGTGTGTCACCTTTGTGACACTAAGAAGGTTGAAGATGAAAGGCACTTTCTCTTAGATTGTCCAGTCTATACCCATATTAGATCTCATTTTCAAAATATTTATCACACTACCAACCTTCCTAACCTCTTAACTCAACAAAAGTATGGTGATCTTGGAAAGCTTCTCTTAATGATTTTCGAGCACAGAAACAAAATTCTAAAGAATCACAAGTAATCACTTACCCTCTTAAGGTCTGATAGACCAATTCGGTCTTAGTGGACATTAATCATCATCATAATAATAATAATAATAATAATAATAATTGAAATCGGAAGCATCCAACCATGAAGTGATATTTACATGTAAATTATGGATTGATGAGGATGAATCAAGGAATTCTATGATATGGGTTTTGTGGGGAATGAGTTCAATTAGGTGACACACAAGGAGAAAATTCCCTATAAAATGCATGATGTGGACTTTATAGATGTTTCTTAAAAGCAGATTCTCTGAGATTTCATGTTATGGTTGTTTCTAGTCAAATGTATGCCAAGCGACCAACTAAAGATGGGATTCAATGTTGGAGGAGGTTGGATCGATTTTATCACTCTGAAAATTAAGGGAACAACAAAGTAAAATCATGGATCTCCTATTGTAATGTCCCCTCCGTTACAAAAACGAATAGCGATGTACAAAAGGTAAATATTTTTTTTTGTTGCGTTAGGAAATTAAAAACGTCGCCACAATTAATATCAACACCAATGACACATCATCATAATAATGATTACACCTAATCAATGCATTAACATAACGAATAGCGTCACAAAATCAACGCATCACCATAATATATAATGACACATAATCAATGCGTCGTCATAATTGATAGCGACACATGACCAACACATGCACATAAAATAGTGACACAAATCTGTAGAACACGATCAACTAAAATAAATAATAATAAATGATCAACCATGTCATTGAATATAAAAGAACTACATGTCCAAGCTATCATGCATGGTTAGGACCTCCAAGACACATAAGAAACGCTCAAGTCTAGGATTCATCCAATTGATTTTGACCATTTAAGGTCTCAGGACTGGCGACTATTCTTAGGAACAAGGAAGTATCTAAATCTCATTAATCCAATCATACACCGCAATTCAAGTCTAGAAATTATCAACATACTTAACTATAAATTCATCATAATGAAAAATAATGGACTACTCTACTAAATCATTATTTTAAGCAATGCTTACACAATCCTAAGAAATGTAACATATCTAATCAATTAGTCATCAATTTAAGCATATCAAGAATAAGCATTGTATACTGGTGAATTCAAGAGTTATTAGTCCTTGTCATAGGCATAGAGGGACTATAGCGATCGATAATTCGTTGACTACATATTAGTTTGTCCTTTGACCAGAAATATTTCATAATACCTATTGTTGGAGCTAGGGAATTAAAAACATATATTTTATATAATAAAAAGTACCATATATGTACTAATCTGATTGGATAAGAGATTGGAGGTCTTATTGTCGATTTCACTATTCTCAATGTTTTATATGGCAACATATCCAAACTTTTTATCGTATACAATCTTGTTGAATAATATATTTTTTCTATGTATTGCTTGAAGGTGGATTAATGCTAGCATTAGTTCAAATGTTTGTATTAGCATTTTCTGATAGCTGAATATATCCCTAAGTTTTTATTTGTACTAATAATATTGAAATGTTTTGATATCCAAGCTTTATAGTGATTGAGAATTCCAAAGTTTATAACGTCCTTGCCGCATGTATTTGTATTGAAATGTATTGACACTTTTTTCGAGATGCTTCAATAGGCCTGATAGCTTAAACGTTTACATGACGCGAGGTCCTCCAACAGGCCTAACAGCTTAAATGTTTTCATACCGCGAGGTCCTTAGACATCCTGACAGCCTTAAATGTTTATCTAAATACGCTTCTTGGAGTACATTTTTCCTCGAAATTTTCCATACAATGTTGCAGTGATTTTGCACAGTGTTGTTGTCCACCACCAATTGAATAGGCATTGTATGTTTCATCCTGATTCTACCTTTGCAATGAAATTTCATCATCATTGAAGCTACATACATTGTGTATGGGTTCGGTGAGTGCTTCTTCTTCGTTGGTTCGTCGATTGTTGCTTGTTTTTGTTGTGTTTGTGATTTGACCTGCGCTTCTGCATTTCATCGTTTCGAAGTAATTTTCCATGCCATAGTTTCATTTTCTATTCCTTGTTTGTTGTTCAGTGTTTGCAGTTGGCAAGTAAGAATGTTTCCTTATTTGTAGTGGCATGGTCGTCGTATGTTTTTGGTTCCTTTTGTGCTTCGGCTGCAATTTCGTAATTGTTGGAGATACATATGTTGTTTACTGGTTCGGTGGTTCTTACTGGTTCGGTGGTTCGTGGGTTGTTGGTTGTGTTTGTTTGGCTTAGGTTTACACTTTGGGGCCCTGGGGTGCAGTTCAGCTTGTTCGTTCTTTCTTGATGGTTTGGTTCTTGATGTTTTCTTTTGTTTGATTCGGCCTTGCAAGGTTGGGGTCCAACGCCGGTGGTTGGACCTATTTTTTATTTTTTTTTGGATTATTATTGTTTTTGGGGCACTTTACGATGTTCATCCCCTACACCCACGAGTCGACATGCAATTGTGTTATTTTCCCTGTCTACCAAGGTCGATATTTGTTTTGTTGTGAGATTTTGTTGGTGCTTCAGTGCTGGCATGAAATAAAATAGTTGCATGCAAAATTGTTCGAGAATTACATGTGAAATTGCAATATTTGTTGTTTTTTTGTTAGAATAAAGCATATGCAGGCTACATTTATAAACCATGTATGGTTAGATGTTCCCATATGAAATTACATGTTCTTTTTCCTCTACACAGACTAGTGTGCGCATGATACAATTTGTGTTGTACTTGAGATATGATATGTAAAATAAAGATTATGCAAGATTATATTTCTATGTCTGGAAGCATGTCTGGATATTTTTCCACGTAAAACCAAAATCGTGTATCATGGGCACAGCAATCTGTGTAGAGGATAAAGAACATGTATTTCCATCGATGGAAGCATATCTGGATAATTTTCCACGGAAAACCAGAAATCGTTTAGCTATGGTCATGCAATTTCGTGATATTTTGTGGCTTGTAATATATTTTGGGCAAGGAAAAAAAAATTACACATTTACAGCTATGGATGGAGAAGCACAAAGGTTCATGTTTTGCCTATATTTTAGACTGCTCATTGAGTCTCTTTTACTGTATGTACATATTGCTTGTTCTCTGGTGCATACCAGCTTCCATTCATGTTCATTGTATTTTGTGCCTTCTCACATTCAAACAAACAGAATAGCTGGAGAAAACAACAGAGTCTTGACTCCATTGGTTGAAGAGGATATAGAAAGGTGCATGCTTGTATTGATATTTCATATTGTGTTGTTTTGTATTTCATTTATTGCCTATACATGTGTTCACCTAATTTATTATATGTACATGTTGTGTGCCTTCCTACATGGTAACTTATCTTCATTACATGTCTTCCTGCATACTAACTTGCTTCATGTTTTTTGTGTTTTCGTTGCATTGCTACATTTAAACAAACAAAATGGATGGAGATGACGATGGGCTCTTTCACGGGTAAATAGCCATGTTTCTCTTTATTTTACATGTCTATCTTCATTATAAGTTATCTTCATTACATGCCTTCCTGCATACTAACCTACTTCATGTCCATTGTGTTGTCGCTGCATTGTTGCATTTAAACAAATAGAATGGATGGAGAGGACGATGGACTCTTTGGCAGGCAAATAGACATGTTTCTCCTTATTTTAGATGTATGTCTTCATACTAACTTTCCTTCATGTCCATTGCATATTCGGTGTTGCTACCTTGGAAAAAACAGGTTGGTTGAACAAGAAGATGAATTGTTTTGTGCAACAACAGAGGGTTATGTGGTACAATATTCTAAAAGGTATACCAAATGTGCTGGTAAATTAAATATACAAACCGGGTGGGGGCATATAATATTAGATTTGAAAATGATGGCTTGGCAGCAATGGGCCTTTCTTCCCTCCATATTTCTACTTTTTCCATTTTCTATTATCGCTTTTGTTTTCTAATTCATCTTCTTAGTGTTCTTTCTGAAAATTCCTTGGTGTGTCGGTTGGTGGACTAACGGTTTCACATCTATGGTCGCGATTATACCTTATTCCATAGTTACCCACTTTGTCGATTGCGGGTGTCGGGCTGGCAGGTTCAAGATTTCTCCCCTGGCTTCCGGGGGTCCGCGATATACATATTGGTCGTGGTGCCCCACCCTCACGCCCTATTTACGATTAAACATTTTTCTAGTTAAAAAAATCAGATGCATACAATTTTACGGCTATTTAGTGTTTCTGATGGACAGTATACAATGTATATTCTTGTTTAGTCCTGATGTTCATCTGCACATGCTTGCATCAGAAAAAATTGGACTAGTGACATGGGCATGAGCAGTCAGTCATCCCAGACATCAGCAGACCGACAAGGCCAAAGGTAAAGAAGCATACGCTCTGCTCTTACTATGTTTACCAAACAAATATCCTCGGCTATATATTCATCTATGGCATGGTGAATATGTTGATGTCATCTGCAATACATGGTTTGCAATTCACAATAAGTATCAACAAGTACAAGCAAGACGTCGAACGTGTCGCATGTTCCGCAGACTAATAGGTGTGGTTGCAAAACTCTGGCTCCATAGTTCATCGAAGCTATGTGTGTACTTATATATTTATGCCAGTGAAAGAAGAATACAAAAAAAAAAATGCACACTACCATTCACTTTAGTTTTCCTGATCAAAAATTGTCACCAGGTCTAGAGTTGTAACATCCAAAGTACTATCAATGGAGGGATTGAACAGTCGTCGAACTGGACAAGTGTTCATCGGGGACATAATGGTTGTCTATAGCACCTACTTGGACAAGGCAAACAAAACTAGATCCATTATGTGTACTGACATGACAGACAAGGAGGCCATGATGACAGTGACACTGACTATTCCTCCACAACTTGTCCAAAAACATGCAGAAAAGATATTGTCGGGTAATGGGATATCCATTACAAATTTTAATATATTTCCCAAAATAGTATATGATCGTGGTGATTGTGATCGAATTATTTTTCTCAATGAAACAAGTATTGTGGAAAAAATTTCCGTTGTTTGTTCATAATATCGTTTCGTCCTGGACTCGACTATCAGTGAGCTTGCACAGAGCACTGATATTTACCCAATCGAAACGATTGGCGCAGCTATCACACTGGAGAGAAAATTGGCTCGCAACACATTCTCCATTTAAAGGATGGAGACTCGGATAGCGACAAGGCAATGGTACCTCTTTTCATATTCAGTTTTGTCCTTTACTTTTGCATGTGCATGTATCTCGGGTAAGTTACACAGATATTGCATTGTTCCATGTTGCAGCTGCAATTGTTCGATACGTATTCAAATTTGTTTTCATCAATCGAGAAGAAATTGCATAAAGGGAAGATTCCACTTATGCTCTTCAAAAATATAACAAAGAAAAGTGATGTTAGATAAAGGATCTTTCGGACAACCCAGGCAACGTTTGTAACAAAGTTGTGAGCAGATATAGTACGGGATCTGAAGAAACTAGCTAGATCTACAACTATTATGCGTATCCATCCACAAAATCATCCTCACTTTGCTTATACAAAAAACCTTCAATAAATTTATGCGGCCTCTTTTATTTTATTTTTATTTTTTTAATGGGAGGGGGGGTGCATTTGTGTATTATATTGTTCAATGTATTAATTCTTATGCTTGCGTTCCCAGGTTGAAGGTGTTTTACTTGCAGCTAATGTGTACTCGACCCCCTTTGAACCTGTATGTGTGAAATGCAACTCTCATGCTTCAGCCTCCGCTTTGATAAGTGATGATACGATTGATTGTCTACGATGCGGCGAAAATTTTCCATATATATATAGACATTGCGGCAATGCTTCCATCCAAACCGTGGGCAATACAATCGTTCATTGTACGGTTAGGAAGCCTCTGTTACAAAATGTGCTTCCTAAGTTGGCATAATTGTTGTATGAAACGTATCTACAGAAAAAGGCAAGCAGTGTCTACATGTTGCGGGACCTTCAGATACATAGCAAATTCACCTTAAATGAGGACAATGCAATTTTTCATATTGACTGAAGAAGGGAAAAAATATATATATATGAAACTTTGGCAGGAAACGAAAATACCTCATGTGTCTCTATAATATTTCTTCAACATACAGATGAATGTTCGTTGGACTCGACTACTTGGGATTGCATGCGCATAAGATTGTTCGGTCCAAAAAATGGGAAGCATGGCAACAAACCCCATATATCCCATGGCCTCGATTATTTTCTACTGGGAACATATACTAAATGCAAGACAAAACGAATGCGGCGACGTCTTTTCTTTGTATATCAAATTGTTTGATGCAAAGGTCAATGTGTCATGCTCTACGGAACCTTATGGGAACTTTCTTGTGGCATGTTTGAAGTTTAGTTGGTTCTTGGTTGTGTGCTTCATCTGTCAATTTGTATATCGTGAAACTCTGACTGTTGTTTGGAGGACACGGAACAATAGAATTGAATTTTTTAGCCAGCTAGCCTACAAATCTTCCTGATAATTTCTATGGCGTTGTGACGCAAATGTAGTATGTGGCTTTTTTTTGCATTTTTCCCTAATCGATGAACTTGGAAAAATTAATCTCCTGGAATAATTTTGAATCAACGAATATATATTGTGCGAAGTGCAATTGTGCGATCATATCAACAAGAGGCCCTTATAATTCAAATTGGTCGTTGTTTTAGCATTTTTTCTTAATCAACGAACTTCGTAAAATTAATCTCCTGGAATAATTTGAAATCAATGAATATATATTGTGCGAAGTGCTATTGTTATGCTTGTGGTGATAGAATTTTAAAAAACATTCTTTTGTTTCCTTCATTCTTTTTAAAATAAGTGACTTAACATCCTTTGATAATTTTATGTAATTCAATTGTACAATATCAATATTTAGTATTAATAATTTAGTATTTGAAAATAATGTTTTTAAATAATGTTAGATAGGATGACCATCCGTAAACAATCACAATCTTGAGCCTGCCAGTCCTGGAGTCCTTCTGTCAATTTGTATGTCACGGAACTCTGAGTGTTGATTGGAGGACACGGAACAATAGAGGTTCAATTTTGAGCCCGCCAGCCCAAGAACCCGCGATCCAAAAAGTGGCTAAGTATGGAATGAAGGCTTCGTACATGCTCTATAAAATATCATGGCCATACTTTATAAAAGTACATGTTTACTATGTATTGCTCGTTTCTCGGAAAATTTCTAGGTGTGGAAGTTGGTGGATGCACCTGTTCAGATTTCCACTTGCTTTTATATCACTAGCCTGGCCAAATTGTACAAACTTTCTTGTCTAATTAAATTATGCAATATCAATATTTAATATTAATAATTTAGTATTGAAAATAATGTTTTTAGATCATGTTAGATAGTTGATAGGGATTACCATCCGTAAACAATGGAAATATTCAACCCACCAACTCTGGAGCCCGTCTGTCAATTTGTATATCATGGAACTTCGAGTGCTTTTTGGACACGGAACAATACAAGTGCAATGTTGAGCCATCTAGCCCATAGGTCCACTTTTCAATTTGTATATCATGGAATTGTGAGTGCTATTTGTAGGGCACGGAACAATAGAGGCCCAATTTTCAGCCTGCCAGCCCAAGAACCTGCGATCCAAAAAGTGGCCAAGTATGGAATGCAGGATCCATACATGATCCATAAAAATTTCATGTCCATAATTTATAAGAGTACATACTTAGTATGTATTACTCATTTTTTGGAAAACTTCTAGGTGCAGAAGTTGGCGTATTCACGACTTCAGATTTCACTTACTTTTATATCACCAGCCCGACTGACCGCTTCCCCATTTGATATTGTAATAAACGAATATAAACTAGCCCAAGTCCAATTGTGCTATCACATCAACACGAGGCCCTTAAAATTCAAATAGCCTGCAAGTCCACTTGTCAATTTGTTTATCGCGAAAATGTGGGTGTTATTTGTAGGGCACAGAACAACAAAGGGCCAATTTTGAACTCGCCAACCCGAGAACCCACGATCCAAATAGTGCCTAAGTACGAATTGAGGGATCTGTATATGATCTATAAAATCTCATGTCCATAGTTTTTAGAAGTACATATTTAGTATGTATTACTCATTTCCTCTTAATGTTGTTTGGAAGACATGGAACAATAGAAGTGCAATGTTGAGTGAGCCAGAGCGCAAGTTCACCTATCAATTTGTATATCGCGGGACTTTGGGTGATATTTGTAGGATACGGAACAATAGAGGCCCAATTTTGAGCCCGCCAGACGGAGAACCCGCGATCCAAAAAGTGGCTAAGTATGGAATGCGGGATCTGTACGAGCTCTATAAAAACCTCATGTCCATACCTTTTAAGACTACATACTTAGTATGTATTACTCATTTTTTGGAAAACTTCTAGTTGCGGAAGTTGGCATATTCATGACTTCAGATTTCAATTACTTTTATATCACTAGCTCGACCAACTGCTTCTCCATTTGATATTGTAAGAAACGAATATAAACTGGCCCAAGTCCAATTGTGCTATTACATCAACACGAGGCACTTAAAATTCAAATAGTTTGCAAGTCCTCTTGTCAATTTGTATATCACGGAACTATGGGTACTATTTGTAGGGAACAAAACAACAGAGACCCAATTTTGAGCCCGCCAGCCCAAGAACCCGTGATTCAAAAAGTGGCTAAGTATGGAATGAGAGTTGTGTACATGCTCTATAAAATATCATGCCCATACTTTATAAAAGTACATATTTGGTATGTATAACTCGCTTCTTGGGAAATTTTCTAGGTGCGGAACTTAACAGATACACGTGTTCAGATTTCCACCCATTTTTATATTAGCAGCCCGACCGACCTTTTCCCGTTTCATATTATACAAAATTTTTGGAACGCACGTTTCCGAATACACGGGTTTTTCTTTGAAATAAGATATTTCACATCCTTTTATAATTTTATGTAATTAAATTGTACAATATCAATATTTGATATTAATACTTTAGTATTGAAAATAATGTTTTTAGGTAGTGTTAGATAGTTGATAGGGATCACCATCCGTAAACAATCACAAGCTTGAGCCCTCCAGCCCTATAGTCCATCTGTCAATTTGTATATGGTGGAACTCTGAGTGTTGTTTGAATGACACAGAACAATAGAAATGCAATGTTGAGCGATCCAGCCTGCAAGTCCGCCTGTCAATTTGTATGTCACAGAAATCTTGGATGCTCTTTGTAGATCACAAAACAATAAAGGCCCAATTTTGATCCCGCCATCCCGAGAACCTACGATCCAAAATTGGCTTAAGTATGGAATGTGGGATCAGTACATGCTCTATAAAATCTCATGTCCGTACTTTCTAAAAGTCGATATTATGTATTACTCATTTTTTTCGGAAAATTTCTTGTTAAGGAAGTTGGCGGATTCACGTATTCAGATTTCACTTACTTTTATATCACCAACCCAACCGACCGACCGCTTCCCCGTTTCATATTGTACAAACCTTCTTGTCTAATTAAATTGTACAATATCAATATTTAATATTAATAATTTAGTATTGAAAATAATGTTTTTAGATAATGTTAAATAGTTAATAGGGATTAGCATCTGTAAACAATCGCACTCTTGAGGCCGCCATCCCTGGATTCCGTCTATCAATTTGTATATCACGGAACTTTGAGTGTTGTTTGTATGACACGAAACAAAAGGAGTGCAATGTTGATCGAGCTAGCCCATAGGTCTGCTGGCCAATTTGTATATCGTGGACTTCTCAATGCTATTTGTAGGCCACGGAACAATAGATGCCCAATTTAGAGCCCGCCAGTCCCAGAACCCGCGATCCAAAAAGTGGCTAAGTATAGAATGTGGGATCCGTACATACTCTATAAAATCTCATGTTCATACTTTATAGTACATATTTAGTGTGTATTACTCGTTTTTCAGAAAATTTATAGTTTCTCTTTTCTCTCTGCTTTCCCTTTCTTTACTTACTCATTTTTCGAAAAATTTCTAGGTGCAGGATTTGGCAGATTCGCATCTTCAAATTTCACCAGCCCGACCGACCGCCTCCCGGTTTCATATTGAACAAACTTTTTGACTCGCGGGTTCTTGCATAGGTGGGTTTAACATTGCATTTCCATTGTTCCTCCACGTGCAACTAGCACCGCAACTTCTGTGATTTAAAAATTAGCAAACAAACCCCCCTTCATCTCGTATTCTTTCGCTTTCTGTTTACTTGGTCCTGTTTCCCAATGTCTCATGATTTTATATACAGAACCCGAAGTTAAGCAATATACAAATTGCTCTCTCGCCATTGCTCTTTCGTTGTTCCCCTACGCACACACAGCAGCCGAAATTATGCGACATACAAATTGACGGTCGATATTTGTCACTGAGATGCAATATGACCATCGGCCCTTCACGTCTCTTGGGTATATCTTCTGCCCTTTTTCTTTTGTAACCCACCCGACCGCTTTCCATACTTAGGTATTTCTTGGAATCGGTTTCATGGGTTGGTGGGTGCATGAAATGTACAATGCTTCGTCGCAATTCGCCATCACCGATGCCTTTGTACTTGTTTCCAGATATGAAATAATTAAGCTTTAATGCTAGTAGTTTATCCTGCAGGAACCATTAAGATTGTTATTAATGTCCGGAAGTCCGGAGAAGATTTGTCATTACTATGAATTAAACTAAGATTTGCGCAGAAGTATCTTATCCTTTCCAAGTATTCATTTCAAACATGATGCAAGTTGTTTTTGTGCACCGGCGGGTTGGCACCTTTAAGAAATTTCTAATTCTTAATCTCTCTTCGTCGTCACCACGACCTTCGCACTTTTTTCTAAATATGCAATTAGTGAGTTGTAATGTTGACAACTCATTCTGCACGAACCCTGGAGATTGACATTGATCAGCGAAAGGCTCGAGGAGATATTCCATCGATATGCATTAAACCATAATTTGCAGAGGGTTATATTATCCCTCCCCAATTTTCATTTCAAACATTGTCTCTAGCAAATGGAAATTCTCGTTAACTTGTGGCAACAGTTCTGTCCAAATACAGTAAACACATTCAAGCATAATGGCCAGAGGTTTCACTATTCCAGGGCATATTCTTACTACTCATCTCCCTCCGCCCAAGAGCAAAAAAGGAGATGGTCCCTTGGTACAACAAGAGATATATTTCAAGCCAAATAATTCCAAGGAAACCCTGCTTCCTCAGAGAACTTGCCAAGTAGCATTGATGGTTGGCGTAGAGGTTGATGTCATGGATTCTGAGCCAGAAGAAGATG
Organism: Picea engelmannii; assembly: GCA_009831015.1. NCBI lineage: Eukaryota > Viridiplantae > Streptophyta > Pinopsida > Pinales > Pinaceae > Picea > Picea engelmannii. Next base: position 147,253 of record ML818022.1, read on the forward strand.
ATTTGATGGGCAATGATACAGCAATGGATGATGGAAATGCAAAGACTCTTCCCACTCCTGTGCCCAAATTGAAATCAACCATAATGGGCCGAACTTCCTGGCTCAGTGATTATGGTCCTGACAACACCAAAAGGATTTTCAGAAAAGAAACCAATGTTGAACGCAATAGCCACTTTGCAGCGTGAAAGTAGGAATTCCAGAGTTCCAAATTAGTTTGTTATGGGCGGAAGAGTTTCACTGTAAAGAAATGATATGTTGATGCTCCCAGAGACATATTTCAAGCCAAAAGATTATTCACTGGTGGGACTATTGTCTTGTTCTTTGGATATACAATTAACATCTTCGGGAATCAGGTCTAGAACTCTCACTGCTACAAGGCGTTTTTCTACTAATCATCTCCTTCCACCCAGAATGGACTAATTTGGGCCTCTGAAATTGCACATGCAACCTGTCCCTGAATTTTTTTTGACTATGCAGAGGCGGTTTCTAGTTGTGTCCTAAGTTTCAGTTAAGGGCTATTCCATTTTCCCTGCAACATTTTCCATCTTCTTCCTCATGAGAAGCTTATAAAAACTATCAATTTCACCACAAGATGATTCATCGAGGAGAAAACTGCAAGGATCCTGCATACTGTGGATCCTCTGCCTGTGTTTGTGGAAAATACGTTCAATGTTTTGGCTCGAAGAACTGGGTCCAATTTCTAAGGATAGATGTACAATACTCGGTGTTTTTCTTCTTTTTTTAAATGGATTTTCTATTAAAAACATTTTCCTTGGAGTCTTCATTGCTTCTTCTTTTCTGGATTTAACGCCTGTTCTCATTGGCATGGTTCGGTGCTCTCGTAGTCCTTCGATATTGTGTTTACTTAGGTTATTTTTTCTAATATGGAACATCTAACAATTATATGACAATGTATTGTGTCAATCCACCAGCCTTTTATGGAAACAAAAAATGGATTACACACAGTTTCAAACCAACGTTCAATTCTATTGGTAATGTAGATAGAACATAGCAATACCAATGTACAATCTTGCAGTGAAATCGTCATTCTTCTTTCTAGACATGCAGTTATTAATTTTTAATGCTAACAACCCATAATGCAAGAAGTTTAATACTTAAGTTAATATGTTACAGTCATGGAAGAATGTATGAAGAACACAGTTACATCCACACATTCCAATAAAATCTAATCTTCAACAAAGCATTTGATGGAAATTAGTAGAAAATCAAGTTTAATAGTTAAGTTAATATGTTACAGTCATGGAAAAATGTATCAAGAACATACTTACATGCACAGGTTGCAATAAAATCTAATCCTCAACAATGCATTTGTTGTCAATTAGTAGAAAATGATTGTTTTGCAACAATGGGGCTTCTTTGAAACCAATTCGCACTTACGAAAACTGCCCTCCGCCTTTCTATTTACCCACTCTTTTATTCCCTGTAGTTTCTCTTCCTAGTTACTTAATCGTTTTTTTCCAAAAATTCCTTGTTGCGCGGCTTGGCAGATTCACGTGTTTCCAACGAGCACTTCCCCTTTCTTTAAATTGGCCCTCTATTGTTCTATGTCCTACAAGTAGCACCCAGAGTTTCACGATATACAAATTGACAGGAAGACTTGCGCGCTGGCTGGCTCAACATTGCACTCTTATTTTTTTGTGACCTCCAAACAGCATTCGGAGCTCTGCAATATAGAAATTGACACACATGCTCTAGGGTTGGCGGGCTCAAGATTGCCTTTGTTTACGGATGGAAAAGTGCTAAAACGGGCCATACCACATTTTCACCACATAAGCTATATTAAAGGGAAAAGCATACCCTCTATAGTTATGTGTCCTATAAACAACACCCACAATTCCGCACTATACAAATTGACAATGGGACTTGCAGGCTAGATGGCTAAAAAAATGGCTCGGAGTTCCACGATATACAAATTGACAGATGAATCATACAACCAAGAACCAAGTAAACTCACGGATCATATTCCTAGTCGTTGTTTTCTTTGCCCACCAACTTCGCACTTATTTCCAAGTATATATCTTGGCAGGAAAATGGTATATCTGTTACAGATGTGAATATATTGGTCCTTTTTTTCCGTCCTCTTTACTTGGCCAAATATTCGTTTCTCTTTTCCCTGAACTTTATCTCTCTCGTCACTTATTCATTTTTTTGAAAATGTATGGTTGCGTGTGTGGGCAGACTTGCGGGTTCAAGCTTACACTCGTGGTCTTATATCATGGCACCGACTGACTGCTTCCCCATTCCATACCCAGACACTTCTTCAACTGTGAATTACCAGTAGGCGGGCTCTATATTGGACTTATGTTGTTCCATGGCCTGCGAACAATACCGTCACTTCTGTGATATACAAATTTACAACCAGACTCAGATCATACCCTCTTTCGTATTACGGTCCACCTATCATGCCCTCTTCTGTGGTATACATTTTGCACTGAAAAACTTCCGAGAAATGCAATTTAACCGTCGAGTCCTCATGTGTTCTATGGAATTATTTTCACCCCATTTTGAAGCCCCTCTGTCCACTTTCCATACTTCACCATTTCTTCGAATTTCTTTGGCAGATCGTCGGTTTGGCGGGTTCAAAAAATATTTAGTTCCTAGACGTTCTTTCTTGTGCTCGCGCCCCTTTGAAATTAGCAATTACCAAATATATATAATATCTTATTTCTAGGCATGCAATTAGCTAGCACTAATTTCAAACATCATGGAATGTCATTTGTGCATTGTCGAGTTCGTCTGTTCATGAAAACTTCAATCCTCGCTTCTGAGAACAAGTCAGCCCGACGATTTCCCTATTCCATACTTAGCCACTTTCCTGGAATTCCAAAAATATACAAACCGGCCACTGAACTGCCCCATCATGATCTCTTATGTTTTACATGTTTTGCAGTCAAAAATTCCAATACATAAAATTTGATCATGAAACACTCACCTCTCTTGAGTATCCCCGTAACCCTTTTTTGAATCCCGTTCGATCACTTTTTAGACCTTTCCATTCTTTCCTTGCTCTCCCCTGTCTCCGTGACCTTTTCACTTGTCTATAATAAAAGAAAAAAAATTGTTATATATATATATATATATATATATATA
>ML818022.1:156420-178403 GCA_009831015.1 Picea engelmannii
ATAAACTAAAATTAAAAATTAATGAACTCTTATAAATATTATCACTATCTTCCTTGTATGCTCTCTCAGCATTCTATTATTCTATATGCCATACTTTATCGCTATTTTCTTCAACTAAAGTTATTTGAAATGCTAATTATTGTCGTTGTGCTTGGAACACTGTATACAAGGTGTCAAGCATTAAATTTAAAAATAAAGCTACAAGATCCTGAACAACCCTCATCTCAACTCTTGTCAAACAGTGGAACCTAAGAATAATTAAGTTGATGATTATTTAACTCAACCCTCATCTCAACTCTTGTCAAACAGTGGAACCTAAGAATAATTAAGTTGATGATTATTTAACTCACCTATTCCACTGGAAAGAAATTATAACAAAAATTTATTGTCTTCACCAAAGGCGCACACTTCTGAAGGTCATGAACAGAGGCAACACGCAAAAACACAAGCGGTACTTCTCTTTATTTTATTGGATTTGAAAAGGAACAATGTCAATAAAGGATTTTCACGACATTAAGAGACTAAGTGAAATCAAGACCATTCGAAGACGTATTTTTTTTGTTTTTCTTATCTTTTTGTTTTTCAATGAAACTATAGAGGTATCTCTAGTGAGCTCAAGACCATGCGACTAAAAAGAATGTATTAGCATATTCCCTCACCGACCTATTGAAGAACTAAGCATGCGGAGGGCGGTTACGAAGAGTTCAATCCTGATCTTGGTCCACAAGTTCGAGAGTACACTGGAGAAGAAGCTCTAGAAGGAGGAGGAAAATTGTAGTCGCATTGATAGAGTTTTGGTGCTCGAATCTAAACAATTTTTTTTTCTTTTTTTTTTATTTCTGTAACAGTTCATCAAGGAGCATATTGAACTAGCCTCACTTGGCACGTTTTTGTTTCATAAGGGTCTGAGAAATACTAGATTGAGTTAAAAAAAAAAAAAAACTTTCTAAGGAGAGATTAAAAGAAAAACCAAATTTCATTCCATTCAAATTGTAAAACTTGAAGATAGCATCAACATACAAAGTACGAAAATTATTTATCAGCCATGGAAAAAATTATTTATCACCCATGGAAATATTATCCAATGCACATACAAAACTTACAATGTGCAGAAATTGTTATAACACCAAGGAGAACATTGATTCCATGCGCATACAACAAAACTTACAATGCATAGTATTTCATTATATTACCAAGGGAAACGTTCATTTCTTGCGCATAGCGTCAAACTTACAATGTGCTTCATTGTATTACCAAAGGAAACGTTGATTTCTTGCGCATGCAGTAAAACTTACAATGTACAGAATTTACATGAACAAATTTGAGAACCAGAGTGTGTACAACTAGATTCTTATGTAATAACAAATAACTAACATAAATATTGTATCCAGAAGTTTAATGATATACGAGAACAATCCTCAACTTGGAGCCTTGCGCAAGAATCCTTCATTTTCCTGTTAATCCCAAGACTTCACCGATACATCCCAGCCAACGCTATGGGTACTCTTCTTCCTCGTTAGCCCCCTGAGCCGCAAACAGGCCATGCACACGAATCAGAAATTTGTCTAGCTTCAAGCTTGCCTCGCAAGGTAAATCCACCACTCTATCTCAAGGTAGGTATCCCAACTCTCACAAGTAAAACCAGTCAAAAATAATTCAGCAGTGTCACTTTGCCGATAATCAGTGTGATCCCTTTCCCATATTGCCCATTTTCTTTATAGGAATTCTCTCACTGACACCTCCCCACTTGCACAAATAATTATCTTTTTAATTAATTAATTTAGAATTATTCATCCTCACACTTGTCACCCTCTTTCCCAAGTTGCACAAGTAATTCCATATTTTATTTTAATTAAAAGTCAATTTCTCACACATTTCCCAAATGCGCTCCTTAAATCACTCCTAGTTGTCTCTTTATTCCTCATATTCCCATTTATGACTAATGCCTTACTAAATCTGAGTTGAGCTAAAATAAGAGTCTTCTTCTAGTTAAACTAGTGGTAGCTAGACTCTAGATTCATTTCTATGTGTACCCTATTCTCTCATCTTTATTTCTTTCTTAATTTATATTTCAAGTTGGTATTTTATTGCACACGTGTATTAAATCAAATCTTTAGGTTTATTTTATTTTACTTAAATTTTAAATTGATTTACCTCATCCCCCCTTCCACCCCCCCCCCCTCCCCTTTTTTAATTTAGTTAATAATTTAGTTTAGTCTCCTTACAAGAACTTAGACTTAGGCTTAATCTTTTAATAGGATTAGACTTTCATTTGAAATTTGTAAGTAATAAATTGTTCATTATTTATTCATATCTCACAAGGTCTAAAGATTTTCAAAGTTTACAATTATTCTTTCAAGTTTTTCTAGGCCACCAAGATTCATTGACTCAAGTTTTATTTATGTGGCGTGCCCTTCAAAATGCACTCTGTGCTCCAAGGGTGTCACTCGCCTTTGACTGGTTTTGGTAGTTGTCCAACCCTTGGAGTCAGCACTCCATTCGGGTGACCTTGTGTGAGACTAAGGGCTTCTAAGGAATAAGGACTTTGCCTTACTGTGCGCCCCTTAGAAATCTTCGTGAGCAACTATCTCAGTATGCCCTCATGAAATCATGGACCTCTCGAACTAGGTAATCGTTAACCTACAGTTCGAGCCATAGTGGGAGTGCTAGTAGTCTCTGACAGGGACACTACCACACCTCTCCCTCAATATTTGGTCTATGTGCGTGGCCCCTTTACTCCTTATGTGAGTCATATTAGCAATCATTCATCGGCCTGCATCCATTAACAAAACATTGTCATTGATCCATATACATAATCATAATAAATCAATCATAGGGTACATATGTGTAAAATGAAACGCTCAAACAAAACACAATCCACTCCCTGACTCAATCTGGAGCCCAAGGAGGTCCATTGATGCCAACGACATCCACCATCTATCAAGTGTCCTGCACACTCAGGGAAAACTCGACAATATCATTTGTCAATATATATATATATATATATATATCAAATAACATCAAATCACAACCATCAACATCATCATGAAAATCCATAAGAGAAACAAATGACCATGTACCATAACCAGATCACTTGCACGCAAGTGTCCTCAAAGAATAAGTCGATGATATGTGCTCGCAAGAGTGGGATGTTACATACACCCCCTCTTGTTTTAAACTTCGTCCTAAAGTTGTACAGTATATAAAATAAAATAATAAAAGTATCTGAAAATATCTATATGTCTAATCTATCAAACAGGTAAGGGAATTGTTGGTGCATATCATATGCGCCCTCCCAGGTAGTCGAGTGTGGACTATAATTGTCCCACTAGACCTTGACTTGATTGATTGTTCGACATCGTAGTTGTCGAATGAGATGGTACATAATGCGGATTGGCTCCGTCGTGAGTGCACCCTTGTCCGACACCTGCAAAGAACTCATGTCAATCACATGTGTATGATCACTAACATAATGTCTCAAAACAAATACAAAAAATACATCGTGCATACGCCTCAAAGAATCAGGCAAGGCTAGTCGATAGGCCATAGGCTCTTTCTTTTCCGTGACTTCGAAAGGTCACACAAACTTAGGAGAGAGTTTATCACCCTTTCTAAACTTGATTGAACTTTTGTGCGGTTTCACCCGCAAGAAAACTCAGTCCCCAACTTCATAATTGCGGTCAACATGATGCACATCAACATAACTCTTCTATTGATCTTACGCTTCTTTAATCCTTTGTCTTATCATTTTCATTTGTTCTTCCATTTATTATATCACTTCTAGTCCCACCAGGACCCTATGCTCAAGTCGATCCCAGCTTAATAGCGTCTAACACGGTTGTCCGTATAGAAACTCAAACAGTGCCATCTTAATGGTACCTTGGTAGCTTTTGTACGCAAACTCTACTAGTCGCAAGAATTCTTCCCAACATTTATGTTGGTCCATTACATACATACACAACATATCTTCCAAAATTTGGTTCGTTCTTTCTGTCTTCTGGTTTGTATCACGGTGATATGTTGTACTAAAGTTTAGTTGTGTCCCCAAAGCCTCTTGGAAACTGGTCCAAAATCGTCCTGTAAACACCGATCCTCTATCAAATATGATCATTTTTTGTACGCCCTGTAATCTCACAATCTCGCTGAAAAATAATCTAGCTATATATGGCGCCTTATAGGTCGTATGTACAGGAATAAAATGTGCACTCTTCGTCAGAGTGTCAACGACCAAAAAAATCGAGTCATGTCTCCTTGCTTTCAGTGAAAATCCAACTATAAAGTCCATCAAAATGACCTCCCATTTTGATTCCGAAATAATGTGTGGGTGTAGTAACCCTGTCGGATGTCTATGTTCAACTTTCACTAGTTCACATTCTAGACATCTCTCCACGTAACTGACAATGTTTGATTTCATTCCCTTCCAGAAAAATAAAGGCTTAAGGTATGCCTTCATATTCGTGACTCCCGGATGAGCCATGTACACCGCACGATGCGCTTCACTTAAGATCAAACTTTTTATTTCGTCATTAGGTAGTACATCAATTCTATTGTTATATCTCAACAATCCATCATTATCCAATGTATAACCTTTAAACCTTGGTACCTTCATGGTGTTTTGTCCAACATTTTCCTTAACTTCCTTGTACCAGTCATTGTCAACCTGTATAGTTAGAATCTTTTCTCGGAGATTCATCTGAAGAGGTATTACCGAGAATACACGTGGTCTTCGACTCAATGCATCTGAAACTTTGTTCACCGTTCCTTTTATGTAAGTAATCTCGAATTCGTATTTGCTAAGTAATTATGACCAACACCTATGTCTTGCGTTCTAGTCACTTTGCGTAAATATGTGCTACAATTCACAATGATCTGTCTTTAATTCAAATTTTCATCCAATCGGGTAGTGTCTCCAAACTCTCAAGGCATATACAATTGCCAATAACTCCAAGTCATGTGTTGCGTAGTTCTCCTCATGCCTTCTCAATTTCCTTGAAATGTACGCAATCACTCGACCGTCTTGCATCAAAACTCCACCTAAACCTTCCTTGGATGCGTCCGTGCATACCAAGAATTCCTTGTCCATGTCAGGGACTTTCAATATCGATGTTGTTTTCAACAACTCCTTGATCCTTTTAAATTATTCTACACATTTCTCAGTCCATACAAACTTCTTGTTTTTCTTCTACAATTTCGTGATCGGATTTGCTATCTTCGAAAAACCTTCGACGAACCATAGGTAATATCCGGCTAAACCCATAAATTTGCATACTTCTTGTACATTTGTCAGCGCAGGCCATTCCATAATAGCCTCTACTTTCGTTGGATCCACTACTATACCTTCACTGGATATAATGTGTCCCAAGTAATCAATCTTTGATTGGTAAAAATAACATTTCGACAGTTTCCCGTATAATTGGTTTTCTTGTAAACACTAAAGTACTAAGCTTAAATGTTCGCCATGCTCTTCTGTCATCCGAGAATATATCAGTATTTCATTAATGAACACTTGAAAAAACTTTTCCAAGTATTCGCGAAACACACCATTCATCAAACTCATGAATACCCCCAGGGCGTTTGTCACTCCAAATGGTAAAACTGTAAACTCATAGTGTCTGAACCTTGTCTTAAATGCGGTTTTAGGAATATCTTCCTCTTTAATTTGTAACTGGTGATATCTTGATCTCAAATCAATCTTCAAAAACACCCTTTCTCCCTTCATTTGGTCAAACAAATCGTCTATTCTTGGCAACGGATATTGGTTCTTGATCGTCACTTTGTTCAATTGACGGTAGTCAATACAAAGTCTCCATGATCCATCCTTCTTCCTTATGAAAATAACAGGCGCATTCCAAGGTGACACACTTGAACGTATAAGTCACAAGTCCAACAACTCCTTCAATTTCATTTTCAACTCCTATAACTCAGGAATTAGCATCCGATAAGGCGTTCTTTCTATCGGTTCAGTTCCAGGTTTCAAGTCGATGATAAACTCCAACTCTCTTTCGGGTGGAAAACCTGGTAACTCTTCTGGAAACACATTAGCAAACTCTCATGCTACCGAAAGGTTTTCTAATCCTTCCACTCACCCCTTTCGTTTAGCGCTAATATTTCATATAACTTACATCCCTTGTGCATGATCTTTTGTAGTTGTAGGGAAGATATGAACCTCAAGGACACTCCCTAGTTTCTTCCTACAATCACTCTTCTTTGTCCCTCATCATCGATCAAACTTAATCATTTCGTCTTACAGTTGAGTATCGCATCATGTGATTCCAACTAGTCCATATCGATCACTATGTCATAAGATCCTAATATCATGACATATAGGTTGGCCTTCGTTACAAAATCTCCCAAATTAATGCTACATTATGTAACCCTTCCTCCAACCTTTTGTTTGGCACCCGAAGCAATTTCTACATATTTAAACTCGTCCTACTCGACTGCCTTTACCTTAATTATTTTTAGCATTGCACTAGAGATAAACTCTTTGTAGCACCTGGATCTATCAAAATACTAAAATTTTGGTCGACAATTGTACCTGACCTCTTGAGCAAAGTGGATTGATGCTCGGCCTGATGGTTATTCACCGCTGCATGAATCATGTCGGCTTTGCCCAAATCTCAAATTGTACTGTGTCATGTTGATCCAATCGCCCTGGCCTTCTCAACCGAACAGTATCACTGGTAATGTGGCTCTCCACATGTCCAACATCCGATCTTTGTTCCAGTAATCCTGGTCCCTGAAGTAGAATTTATTTTCCTACCAGCCTGAGATCTTGTTCTATTTTTTTGAACAAGCCTAAACTATTGCTGATACGGGCAACATTGTTGTTGATTCGATGGTCCTCTATAGGGATTCCTCTACTAAGGAGTCGATCGACGTGGTGTTGTAAACACAGGTCCTTTAGACATATCTCGATACCTTGATGTTTGTCTGGATTGCGTCGAATGTTGCTACACTCCTGATGTCCTATGTCCATTCGGTCTTGCAGGAGTCCTACCCTGACCCTTGTTGGTCATCTCTTCCTTAGCTATGAGGGCCTTCTGGATTGCATAATGCAACGTCTGAGGTATTAGGATCCTCACCTTCGCACGAATGTTGAAGTTAAGGCCGAACACAAACTTGTTGACCTTCAGCTTCTCCATGTTCATATGTGAAGCATACTGAAGCAACTCCATATATATGGCCTCATACTCTGGCACTGTACGACCACCCTGTCGTAAGGCGTTGAAATCATTGAGTTGGCGCTCAATTAATTCCTCTGACAAATACATCTCTCGAAACCGTGCCTCGAACAGTTCCCCTGACACGTCTTTGACGGCCATGTTTAGCTGAGATAGGAGCATCTTCCACCATATAAGATCACTCGCCTTTAGCTGAAATATCGCCATGTGGACCTTAATGTTGGAGGTGTAGTCACGAAGTGCAAAGCACATCATCATGTTCTCCAACCATGCCTCGGCGGTTGAGTCATCTATGGCACCCATGAACTCGGGAAACTTCACCTTCTCGAGTTCTCTGTGAATTCTACCACTACCGGCTAGAGAACGTTGTGAACCCTCATTGGGTACAGGCACTCTGGACTCATATCTATCTAATCGATTAATCAAGCCCTCTGACATCCTCTAAAAGGACCTCATCAAACCAACCACATATCCCACTGCAACCTGCTCTTTCCCAAGGACTTGTTCTTCTCCTTAAGGGTTAGACCCCTCTGGCGTGGATGCTACTAGAGACACCACACCTCTTCGCCTAGCACCACGTTGTCTACCTCCACGGTGTCCTCTAACCATGATTACCTCCATGGAAAAAATTCAAATTTTAATTAGCGATAATGTCTAAGTCATCACTGTAACACAAGGGAAGGTGTAACGGTCCAAATTTGTAGGGTTGAACCCACTCTGATACCATATGTAACGTCCCCTCCATTACAAAAATGAATAGTGATGTACAAAAGGTAAATATTTTTTTGTTGCGTTAGGAAATTAAAAACGTCACCACAATTAATATCAACACCAGCGACACGTCATCATAATAATAATTACACCTAATCAACGCATTAACATAATGAATAGAGGCACAAAATCAACGCATAATTGTAATACATAACGACACATAATCAACGCATCGTCATAATTGATAGTGACACATGACCAACACATACACATAAAATAGCGATGCAAATCTGTACAACATGATCAACTGAAACAATTACTAATAAATGATCAACCATGTCACTGAATATAAAATAACTACCTTCCCAACCTATCTTGCATGGTTAGGACCTCCAAGATACATAAGCAATTCTCAAGTCCAGGATTCATCTGATTGATTTTGACCATTTAAGGTCTTAGGATTGGCGACTGTTCTGAGGAACAAGGAAGTATCTAAATTTCATTAATCCAATCATACACCCCAATTCAAGTCTAGAAATTATCAACATACTTAACTATTAATTCATCATAGTGCAAAATAATGGACTACTCTACTAAATCATTCTTTCAAGCAATGCTTACATAATCCTAAGAAATGTAACATCTCTAATCCATTAGTCATCAATTTAAGCATATCAAGAATAAGAACTGTATACTCGTGAATTCAAGAGTTATTACAATGTATATCTACTATTTATTTTATGAAGCAAATAAACTCCACAGTAATGAAATGAATGACTAATCAATTCTACAATTTGCGCAATTTGACAATTCATCATTCAAGGACTAATAAGGATTGACACCAAAAATCTATCTAAGGACATGACAAGAGATAGATTACTATCATTAATAAATTATTTAATAATGTTAGAGTTAAAATCATTTATGTCTAACTGTTGTATTGATTTTTATTTCAAAACGCATCTACCTATTATGTAGTACATATTACTTTATAACTTGAAGGTAGGTTGTATCCATTCAAACCTATATTTGATATTCTTTCACAATTTAAGTTTTATTTATTTGGGAGGAAAGTAAAACCTTATCCTTAAGTTTAGATGACTAGGGTCAAATATACCTAGTATATATTACATGATAGTTAAGGCCATGTCCTCTATGTCATGTTTCATAGTCAAAAATATGTTCATTCTTTACAATCCTTCATGAAACCTTATGCCCACACTCTGTATGGGGAGTGAAGCCTCACTAAAACCTCATTAGAAAATGCTAGTGCCCTCCTAGGCATTTTTTCGGGGGGTTAATGCAAGAAATGACACAAAGGCATGCACCATATCCATAATGCAAATAATTAAAAATCAAATAACTCTTATAAATATTATCACTATCTTCCTTGTATGCGCTCTTAGCATTCTATTATCCTACATGCCATACTTTATCGCTATTTGCCTCAATTAAAGTTATTTGAAATGCTAATTATTGTTGGTGTGCTTCGAAAACTATCTACAAGGTGTCAAGCATTAAATTTAAAAATAAAGCTACAAGATCCTGCAACAACTCTCATCACAATGCTTGTCAAACAGTGAAACTTGAGAATAATTAAGTTGATGACTATTTAACTCACCTATTCCAGTGGAAATAAATTCTAACAAAAATTTATTGTCTTCAGCAAAGGCGCACACTTCCGAAGGTCGTGAACAGAGGCAACACGTAAAAACACAAGTGGTCCTTCTCTTTATTTTATTGTATTTGAAAAGGAACAATGTCAATAAAGGCTTTTCACGACACTAAGAGACTAAGCGAAATCGAGACCATTCGAAGACGTTTTTTTTTTTTGTGTTTTTTTCTTTTTTCTTTTTTTTTTCAAGGAAACTACAGAGGTGTCTCCAGTGATCTAAAGACCATGCAACTAAACAGAATGTATTATCATATTCCTTCACTGACCTATTGTGGAACTACACATGTGGAGGGTGGTTACAAAGGGTTCAATCCTGATCTTGGTCCACAAGTTCGAGAGTACACTGGAGAGGAAGCTCTCGAAACATTTGTGCAAACTTGGAGACAATGGAAAGACATTTGATTGAACATAAGCAAAAGGACCAGATTTTTGGACACTTACCACATTCAGGTTATACAACACACACCAGTGCCCGATCAAGGATCAGATGGCAAGTGAATACTCAAGGCAACACATAGCAAAAATTTATCGAGAAGAAAGGAAACCATGAAACCAAGCTTCGACTGACAGTGATAAGGATTACAGTCACTACTTAAAAGAGAATTACCCAAAAAAATATAACCTAAGCGAACAATGACCCACCATAGTTGTATTTTTAAAAGAAAACTCTAAATATTTCTATTGCGTAAGGAAAAATAACAGTCATTGGAGAGGAAGGATCGAAAGGATGAGACCAAAGGAATCCCTTACACATGGTTCTTAGGTATTCTATCCTTAATGTTGATAAGTTAGAAATGAAAGTTGCAAAAGTATCCACCTGGAACCCTTAGCAGCGAAAGTGGAAGGAGGAGGAAAATTGCAGTCGCATTGATAGAAGTTTGGTGCTCAAATCTTAAAAAAAAAAACAAAAAAAAATTAATTCCATAATAGTTCATCAAGGAGAAGATTGAACTAGGCTAACTTGGCTCATTATCGTTTCATAAGTAAAAAAAAAAAAAAAACTTTCTAAGGAGAGATTAAAAGAAAAACCAAATTTCATTCCAGTCAAATTGTAAAACTTAAAGATAGCATCAACATACAAAGTACATAAATTATTTATCACCTATGGAAATATGGTGACATGTTTCCCTCCTCAACCCGTAGCTCGGAAGGTCCACGTACATAGGATCTTTTCTCTTCCACTGGCCTGAAGAGCTCCTGGAAATGGCTCTCCTATTTCCCTTTCGGGAAATCTGCACCCAGAGCAAAACCTTGTGGAATCTCTCTTTGCACTTTAGGAGATCGGCCTTCGCAATTCCACGAATCCTGTGGTCAAGCGTCTTGTCTCTCAGACCCCCGAAACCCAAAGATATGACACTTGGACTTTTCTCACTCTATATTTCCTTTCTCCTTATCGCGATTTCAGGAGTTGCGATGTCAAGCAACTTGTCCCCTCGACTCCTGAAACCCAATTTACCGAAACTCTGATGTGCTCACAAGGTTGACCTTTCAACGACCCTTCACTCTGTCAAAACTTTAGACTTCGCAATTTCGCGAATCCTGATGCAAGGAATTCGGGACTTCACCCCACGAAACCCCAAAATGGTCAACGGAATTTGATTTATGTGTCAATAGTGCGCCACCTATCCACCCTATTAATTCTATGGGCCACACAATCCTCTCGTCCCTTTAGGACTTCGTGTTTCGTGATTTCGCGAGTCTTGTTGCAGAGATTATGGAACTTCAATCTACGAAACCCCGAAATAGAAACCCATTTGTAAATCCAACAGCCCCTGTTGGCTTAAATCTACGGTTCTTCCTCTCCAGAGCTTAAACCTCTCAAAAGCACTCACTGTAACTGCCTTGTTCCTTTGTGAGATCTGACGGCTCACGGGACTTCACGAATTCTCCACAGAGAATTTCAACCGTTCGTTCTTTCCTTCTCAAGGACGTCTGCAACTCTTTACCAAGTAGTTTTCCACGGTACTTAACCACCTACGACCCAAACTTGTGACGCCTTCTCATTGTTCCAATGCACAAACTTCCTATGCTTGCTTCACCGACTGTGGAGACTCTATCCCTTCTAAGCTTTCTCCAACTCTGAGACTTGAAAAAGACTCCTGCACGCACTCCTTGCGGCAGACCTTCAAACACTTCCGAGTGTTGAACGTCCTTCGGCTCTGTGCACACCCTATAGCAACAGTCTCTCAATACTTCGCTCAAGTTCACAACTCTAAGACTTTACTTGGCCTGCGCACTCCTTGCACGGCTGCTATGCCTAGATGCACTTCTATGGGAATGAGCACAAAATCTATCTTATCTGAGCTTTCAGAGACAAACCTTTGAACCCTTTGTCAACGCACTCCTTGAGGACAATTCAACTGCACTCCTTGCAGAAACTCTTGCTCATATAAAGAAACAGTTGAGACTCATTTCCCTTACTCTCTCTCTCTCAGATTTCAAACATTCAACAAGAAATCATTCATACATAGCATAAAAGCAATTGCATGACAGAAAGAGTAAAACCATGAACATACCATTTAGCATACCCATGCAAGAAACAAATACAATGCCATGAATCTGAATTAAGACTTCTTCTATTAACTCAAATCTCTGTACATGGGTGTTTTTCAAACACAGTTTCTCTATTCCAGCTCTGTATGTTCTTCTCTCTTGGTAATGTTCTTCACTACTATGCTCTTGATTGGCATAATCTATTTTAAAATACACAATGAGGGTGTCTATATCTCGTTTCCCTCTCTCATTCTAAAATGTCTAATCTACACATTAATTTATGTCTACTTGAATTAACTATCATAAATGTCTTTTACCTACTAAGGACGAGAGCGGATCTCTCAAGGTCCTTTTACATTTTACAAGTGTGCCTCCACTTGATGAATTCATTAATGTTTCAAGACATTTTCAAAATTTGCGTTGGGCACTTTTCTAGTTGTCCTTTATCTCCGCACCGGCTTGCTTGAGATGCTCCTGCATCAAACTCCCTTGCTTGAAAATTTTTCATGGGCTCCTGTCCATGAGTTCGCGTACAGTGTGTCCATGCCTCTGGATCTCTGCTTCATTCTCCCAGTTGGCATCTTCAACTGGATGGCCCTTCCACTTAACCAAATATTCAAAGTATTGCTTTCGCCTAGTCTTCTTGCTCACTCTTTTGTCCAGTATGTGCTCCATCTGCGGATTTTCTGCAACTGGCATCTGTTTTGTCCACTAGACCTCTGGTTGTTCATTTCCTGTCCTTGTTTCCTCAGCTTTATATGGGTACAAATCTGAGACATTGAATATCGAAGAAATTCCGATCCCATCGGGTAATTCAATCTTCTAAGCATTCGCCCCAAATTTCTTTAAGACCTTACATGGTCCGATTTTCTTCATTTTTAGTTTATTTTAAGTTCCTCTCGGGAATCTTTTCTTTCTCAAATGTGCTAGAATCAAATCACCAACCTCAAATTGAAGTTGTCTCCTGTGTTGATCTGCTCTACGCTTATATTCCTGGCTTGAATTATACAATCGCTCCTTCACCTGGTTGTGAAGTTCCTTCATTGCTTCTGTGAAATCTTCTGCACTAGCGCTCCTAATCGCAGTCTGTCCTAAATCCCTCAATTCAGAAATTCCTCTTGGCTGCATGCCATAGACAATTTGAAACGGACTCTGCCACGTGCTTCTATTAACTGAGTCGTTATAAGAAAATTCTGCCTGTGGTAATATGTTGTCCCACTGGTTGTGGTGTTCTGTCACCAGGCTTCTCAGCAAGTCTCCCAGACTTTTGTTCATCACTTATGTTTGTCCATCCATCTGAGGATGATAAGCTGAACTAAATGAAGTTCCCAGCTTCTTCCATAAGGTCCTCCAAAAGTGTCATGTGAACTTAGTGTCTCGATCCGAAACTATGCTCCTTGGCAAGCCATGAAGTCGAATGACTTATTTGAAAAATAGATTCGCAATGTGAGTTGCGTCACTGGTTTTCTGACATGGAATGAAGTGTGCCATCTTGGAAAAGCTATCCACCACCACAAAGATTGAGTCAAAACCCCTTTGTGTTCTTGGCAACCCCAATATGAAATCCATGCTGACTGCATCCCACGGCTTCTCAGGTATGGGTAACGGTTGATAAAATTCTGCATTTTGTTTCTTTCCCTTCGAATGCTGGCAAATTCTGCATCTGTCCACGAATCTCTTGACTTTTTCTCGCATTCCTGGCCAAAAATATGACTCATTCAACTTTGTGAACGTCTTTTCATGACCAAAGTGCCTGGCCAATCCTCCACTGTGTTTCTCCTTCAGCAAATTCTCCCTCATGGAGCATTTTGGAATACAAATATGATTACCTTTAAACAGTAATCCTTCATGGATCATGTATTCTGCCCATTGGCTTCTATCTCTGAGAATTGGATTCTCGGCTGCTTCGTACGCCCCTTTAAAATATGGATCATCCCTGTACATGTCCCTGAGATCATCAAAACCCAACGTTTTGACTCTGAACTCCTGCAATAGCAAACATTTCTTGCTCAAAGCATCAGCAACTTTGTTAGCAGTACCAGAAATATTTTTAATCACAAAAGTGAAATTTTGCATGTATTCAACCCATTTAACATGTCTCTGATTCAACTTTTCCTGTTGAGTCACAAATTGCAATGCATGATTGTCACTGTGTAAGACAAACTCTTTCGGGATCAAGTAATGTCTCAATTTCTTTAATGCCTGAATAATAGCATAAAATTCCTTATCATAAGTGGAGTACTTCACTTTCTCTTCATTCAGCTTCTTGGTGAAGTATGCTATCGGCATGTCATCTTGACTCAAGACTGCCCCTATTGCAAATCCACTTGCATCGCATTTCACTTGAAATGTCTTTTGGAAATCCAGCAACACCAAAATTGGTTGTTCTGTGATCTTCCTCTTCAACATATTAAAACTCTTCTCAGCCTCATCTATCCAGTGAAAATATTTGTGTCTTTTCTTCACTATATCCATCATCGGTGCACTAATTCCACTGAAATTCCTAATGAATTTTCGGTAGAAACTAGCCAATCCGTGAAAACTTCTCACCTCAAATATACTCTTCGGTGATGGCCAATTCTTGATTACCTCCACCTTATCTGGATCCATCCTCAACTTATCTACAGAAATAAAAAAACCCAAATAAATGAGCTCTGTCTTCATGAATGAGGATTTCTTCATGTTTATCAGCAGCTTCTCCTGCTGTAACTTCCTCATCACTGTAGCCAAATGTTTCATATGCTCTGCCACTGTTTTACTGAAAATCAGTATGTCATCCAGATACACAATGACAAATTTTCTGATGAACTCCCTTAGGACTTCGTTCATCAACCTCATGAAAGTACTCGGCGCGTTTGTTAACCCAAACGGCATAACAAGCCATTCATACAACCCTTCATTGGTTTTGAATGTTGTCTTCCACTCATCACCTTCTCTCATGCGGATTTGATGATAACCACTTTTCAAATCAATCTTTGAAAAGAATTTTGCTCCACTCAAGCAATCCATCAGATCATCCATCCTTGGCAATGGAAATTTGTACCTGATGGTTATCTTGTTGATTGCCCTCAAGTCAGTACACATCCTCCAACCTCCGTCTTTCTTCGGACTAAGTATTGTCGAAACAACACATGGACTCAAGCTTTCTCTGACCAATCCTTTGTCCAACAAATCCTGGACTTGTCTTTTGACCTCTTCATTCTCCTGCGGCGTCAATCTGTACGCGGCTTTGTTTGGAAAACTAGCTCTCGGTATGATATCAATATGATGACTCACACTTCTAATCAGTGGCAATGAACGAGGTAGTTCGTCCACTACTATGTCAGGGAACTCTTCCAGCAGTTCCTGAACCTCTTCTGGTAAATCATCCACTCTTGTGCTGGTCAAAACAATCTTCAGTTTCCTGACCACAATGAATTGCGGCTCCTCCTTCTTCTTAACCTCTGTAAGAAGTTCCTTCCCACTCATGAGAAGTACAGTGTTACTTACTTCAGGTTTCACCTCCTTATCCTTGATTGGAAGAAACAAGTGAGTTCTCCCATTCTTCTCTAGGGTGTATGTGTTCATTCTCCCATCATGTATCACATTCCTATCATATTTCCACGGTCTACCCAGCAATAAATGACAAACATCCATAGGAATAACATCACAAAGTATCTTATCATTATATCCTCCTATCTTAAATTCAACTAAACATTATTTACTGACAGTTACCTGATGTCCTTTTTGTAGCCATGAAACTCTATATGGGCTTGGATGATCAATCGTCTCCAGCTCCAGCTTTTCTACCATCTCTGTAGAAACGAGATTATTTGTCCTACCACTGTCCACAATGACCTTGCATACCCTGTCCTTGGTCTTGCAAGCAGTCCAGAAAAGTCTGTTTCTTTGGATTGAACTCTCCACCTCTTTCTCTGGTGTCAAAAGAGATTTTCGCATCATCAGCAATCTTCCGCCTTCAGCATCTTCTGCCTCAATATCTCGCCTCTGTGCCTCGGCAATGTGAGTCTCTCCACTCTCTTTCTTTTTATCTGGACACTCGTAAGACTTGTGCCCATTCTTTCCACATGTGAAGCATGTTATTACTCCACCTCTTCCTCTTCCTCTACCTCTGGTACGAGGAAAAATATTATTATCAGCATAATCTCCTCTATGCTCGGTATGCTTCCCTCTCTATTCAGCATATTGCCCTCGTTGTGAGCTTCCACCTCTCTCAGTTCGAGTCTGAGGTTTCTTCCAGTCCCCCTTGGGTTTCTGATTTTTATCCTGGGAAACTGATTTTCCCTTAGGCTGACTTCTACCTCGGCTTCTTTGACCCTGTTTTCGGCTCAGCTTCTCTTCATCTTTTAGAGCCATCTAATAAGCATCTTCCATCGTTTGGATGGTTATCATGCTCATCTCATCCTGAATGTCGTATCTCAGACCATTCATGTATCTGGCAACCTTTTCATCATCGCTTTCTTGATGACCTTCCATAATGTTCAGCCTATAGAATTCTTTCGTATATTCTTTCACTGTCATCATCTTCTATCTCAAGTTTTGCATCCTTCGAAACAGAGTAATTTGATAATCTCTAGGGATGAACTTCGCCTTCATATTCGTGATCATTTGTAACACCCTGTTTCCCCCAGATTGTAACTATAACTGGACTGGCCAAGGACTATGGCAAACTCATAAGTATGAATATGTGATGTAAAGGGACCTGCAGGAAGAGGTCAATGAATGTGAATAACATTTTGATTTATTGCAGGATTGATGAGAGGGGATGTGTAGAAAAGAGACCACGATGGCGATGGAAGGCTCCTGAACAGGTGGCGTTAACTTCCACCCTGAATGAATACCGTATTTGGAATCCACTGGCCCGGAGAACCAAAAGCGGCTCGCTGGCCCCCAAATTTAATGTCTCGCAGGCTGGTAGGCGGGCGGCTTGATGAGGGATGGGATGGTGAACCACCCATCCATAGAGCCGTCAGGCCTGATCGTCACGAGGGTAATCGTGCCACACGCAACCTCGCGAGAGGATAAGGCGTATGGAAAAAAGGATGGAAGGGGGCAGACGCGAGGGGAACTCTGGCAATTTTTACGTAGAGTGAGTGATAGCAGAGAGGAAGGATTGCAACCTTCGCTCCTGGTCACTGGCAGACAGAGAGACGTAGGTCTTAGAATATCGTGGTCTCAGCTCGAGGGTGGCTAGTGGTAAATCCGTCGGGAGTCGCTGGGCCTACGGTTGGGTGGAAACAAGCACCCCTCTCAGCAGTTGCACCCATTTCTGAAATCATTTCTGATAAGTGTTTTATTTACATATTGCTTTTTGAAGCTCATAGAATGATACATATATGTATATGCTCATAAGACCTGTGAAATTGTAAATGCTCCCTGTGTAAGAATGTCTGTGCAGTGTTTTGATAATGATTAATAGACATATGCTCATAACAGAGGAAGCCATGCATGATTTAAGTGGATAAATGAATCTAATTATAGGTTGAATTAAGTTAGGTTTTCAGCCCGTTCTCGGAAAGTTGCTTTCCCTTACCCGTCTCCAGGGATGCCCGGTATTGATCTCTTCACATAGATCCCCCCCCTAGATAGGTTCACCAAGAACCCAGAAAAAGGACTTGAGTGGGCAAGTTTTACTAACCCTATACAGAGAGGATTGACCCCCCTTAAGGTTCCGAGGTAGTAGTGTAGGGATGAGTAACAGATTAATGGATGAGATCCTGTCGGAAGACCCATGATCATTCACGACCATCAGAATGACGGAAGTAGTAAGAGCATCATACCTCTTGCTTCTTTTCCACCCATCCTCGTGAATAGCAAGGAAATCGGGATCGTAGGTTCCCTAAGGTCCATGAGAACATTTGGACCGTTGATCTTTCCACATCCACGAAGTAGTGGAAGAGTGTGCATGGTGGAATAGATCTGAGTCATCAGATCTTGAGTAGACACCCGTCAACCGGTGGATCGGGAGAAGGCGCGCGGAGGTTAAGCCTTAGGAGGAGAGCAGAGAAGGAGAAGTGATCTGAGCTGTCCATCTGGAAGGACGCGTGTCAGAAATCCAGAGCGAGTCGGCATATTGGCCATCGGAAAATCGGAGTTCTCGAGGTCATGAGAACCGGGGCTTCGAAAGCCTCGAAATCCCGAGAGTTAATCTGAGTCGACCATCTGGAAGGACGCGTGGCAAAGGATCAGGCACCGTCAGCACTTTGTTCATCGGGAAATCGGGAATCCCGTAGACAAGTGATTTGTGCACTTTGATATCGTGATCCGCAAAAACCCCGATCAGTGGGGGACCAGCTGTCAGCACAACAGCGGAGGAGGACAGAACCTTAGTGGAGGCCAGCTGTCAGTATAACGGAGCGTCGGGATTTGGACGATCGGGAATCCAAAGGGTGTATGCATTGGGCATCACAAACCCCATAGCCCCGATGGGATAAGGTTGTGGTCACAAGAGTTGGTCATATGAGCGGGAGTTAAGCTCAGGAGGGCTAGCGCATGGAAGGAGCCATCAGGGATCGGAGAATCGTGAGCCCCGTGGACATAAACCTTGTGTCATCGTAAACGTCGAAACTCCGATGGGAGTTATAGTCATGGTCACGGAAATCAGTGGTCACATTGGCCAGGGCTTAGCTTAGAGGGCTGAAGCACATCGGGAATCGGAGGATCAGGAATTCCGGGTACATGTCCACCTCGACACCGCAAACCCCGAAACCCCGATGAGAAGTTGTTGCTGTGGTCATATAGGAGTCGGTCGTGTGGGCCAAAGGCTTAGCCAAGCGGGGACGAGGCAATAAAGGAGCAATTCGGGGATCGGAGATCGGTGATTTAAGTTTCCAAAACATCGTGGTTGTCAAAACCCCGATAGAAGAAACCCCGACAGAGGCATATGACGATGGTCATATGAGCGCAGGTCACATGGACCAGTAGCATGCTAGAAGAGGCTGGTGAAAAAGGGGGTGCATCGGAAATTTGTCCCATCGGTGATCGGGGATTCGAGAGGATAGGGACTCTCAACAGCGGAAAGTCTGAAACCTCGAATCCCGATATTGGACTGGGGATTGGCATTTCGCTAATGCAACTCTCTGGAGATTTCTCCTTTAGGAGACATTAACCCCAAAAAAAAAAAAAAATATTTAGGATAGTGGGTGCGTTACAAAGTGGTATCAGAGCATGGTTACAACACTCGGCATGATTGGGATCATGCACGAGTCGCGCCTAAACCTTGTTCGAAACACTCATATGAGGAGTAATCCCCTGACTTAACTCTCTTGTCCAGGATTAAAAACTTGGAAAATGAGAACCCGACTGTGTATGCATGTGAAAGAGTTATGAAATTTTGCGCAAATTATAAAATGTATTTAACTCTTCACTAATATCCAGCGTTTGTCTTTTCACTCAAGCGAACGATCAACCACGGGAATCTACCAATGCAGAGCATGGTGACTCACCAAGAGGTGGGAGAAGGCTCCCACAACAGAGATGAAGATTCTGGCGAAAGAAGAGCAATAGGAACCCCTCCAGACCTAGCTGAAACTGTGAGGAGTCTCATGGTCGAATTGCAAAGCTGCAAGGCCGATAATGAAAGGATGATGAAAGAACAAGAAAAGCAAATCGAAATTAATGTAGTTCTACTGCAAAGCTTATCCGACCTACAGCGACAAATGCAACATGAACCTAAGATGCAGAATCGTGGTCGTGTTAGTGGTCACACTGAGAGAAGTACATCCAGAAAGGTCCACCCCAGAGGTAAAGGACCAGTGCTAGACGATTCCACTGAAAGGGAAGCTGGCGATTCAGAAGGCTCTTCCCGCAGCAGGACCAGTTCCTACTCTCAAAAGAAACAGAAGAAGCAAAAGACTTCCAAGAGTCACAAATTTGAGGAATTCAGGAAGGCCAAACCTCCCTCCTTCGATGGCGAGATAAAGAAGGGAGAGGAAGCTAAGGCTTGGCTACTGGGACTGAAGAAATATTTCAGAGTCCATGATTTCTCAGAGAATTTGAAGGCCCGAGTGGCCACTTTCAATCTGAATGGAAAGGCTTCCATCTAGTGGGAAGACCTTAATAATATGAAAGGGGTCCGCGAGGAGGACCTGTCTTGGAAACGATTCGAGAAGTACTTCTGGAAGAAGTATTTTTCGGAGAGGTATTTCGACGAGAAGGATAAAGAGTTTTATGAACTCAAATTGGGACAACTTACTATGGAGGAGTATGTCAACAAATTCCTTGACTTACTGAGATATGTACCCTACATCAAGGCAGATAAGGCGAAGGCACAACGCTTCATCAGTGGGCTACTCAAGGAATACCGGAACCGAATTGAATATGATGAGCCAAAGACCCTAGAAGACACTATAAGAAAGGAAACATATTGTCATGAACAATATGGACATCGGGCAGAGTCTCGTGGAGACTGGAAACAGAAGAGTGGCTCGAAATTTCAGAAGAAAGGGAACAAATCCTCGGGATTGAAAAACTACAAGAAGAACCACAGAATGAACTTTCCAACCCGGAGTGTGCTCCAGCAGAACTTTCCCTCAGCGGACGGAAATAAAACTTTTGGACCTATACCAGTAAAGACCGATAGCCCAAAGAGAAAACCTTTGGAATGCTAGGATTGCAGAGGAGATCATCTCCGGAGAGACTGTCCACTCCGACAACAGAACAGTCGGAAAATTTATAACATGCAGGAAGCTACCACAATCAATGATGTGGCAAGGAGTGTGTCGCAGATCTACGCAGCCTTGGATAACAACCAAGCTGACCACCAAGCTTCAGTGGTGGAAATAGAAGGTATGATTTCCAACCATCTGGTGTCTATTTTGATTGACCCTGGTTCAAATTTGAGTTATATAGCCCCTAGGGCTGTTGATAAGTGTAAACTACAGCCACAGAAGCAAACTAAACCTTGGTTGGTACAGTTAGCCACTGGCACTAAAAGAAAGGTGGTAGAGGCCATACCAGCCTGTCGATTAATGTTGGGTGAATTCCCCACCCAAGAAAACCTTAATGTATTACCCCTGGGATCGTACGATCTGTTGATTGGTATGGACTGGCTAACCGCCCATAAAGCCAAACTGGACTGTTACTATAAAACCTTAGAGTGTGTGAATGAAGAAGGAAAAAGGATAACCCTTCAAGCGATCCGAAAATCGGTCTCGGTGAGACAAATATCAGCATTGCAAATGAGAAAGTATTGCCGAAGGGTATGTTCCCTATATGTAGTACAGGTGTTGAAAAAAACCAAAGGTGCAGACCCCAGCCCTAATGATCACCCTATCCTAAGAGAATACCGAGATGTGTTTCCGGAGGAGATACTCGGTCTACCTCCAAGAAGAGACATTGACTTCTCAATAGAACTTACACCCGAAGCGGTGCCAGTGTCTAGAACACCCTACCGGATGAGCACGCCTGAGTTAGTTGAACTCAAATTGCAATTAAAAGAAATGATGGACAAGGGTTATATTCAACCCAGTGTGTCCCCATGGGGAGCACCGGTCCTGTTTGTGAAAAAGAAAGATGGCACCCTTAGACTGTGTATAGACTACAGACAACTTAATAAAGTAACCATAAAGAACAAATACCCCTTGCCCAGGATCGATGATCTATTCGATCAGTTGGGAGGTGCGTCTGTTTTCTCAAAGATTGACTTGAGGTCGGGATACCATCAAGTCTGAATTAAGGGTGAATACATCCATAAAACTGCTTTCCGGACACGTTATGGTCATTATGAGTTTGTGGTAGTGCCATTTGGGTTAACCAATGCCCCTGCCACTTTCAGTGCTTAATGAACAATGTACTCAGTAAATTTCTAGATAAATTTGTACTAGTCTTCATTGATGATATTTTAATCTACTCCAAGAGTAGAGAAGAACATGAAGAGCATCTTAGACTTGTGCTGCAAGTGCTAAGAGAGCATCAACTCT
>ML818022.1:180852-200198 GCA_009831015.1 Picea engelmannii
CTGAATGAATACCGTATTTGGACTCCACTGGCCCGGAGAACCAAAAGCGGCTCGCTGGCCCCCAAATTTAATGTCTCGCAGGCTGGTAGGCGGGCGGCTTGATGAGGGATGGGATGGTGAACCACCCATCCGTAGAGCCGTCAGGCCTGATCGGCGCGAGGGTAATCGTGCCACACACAACCTCGCGAGAGGATAAGGCGTATGGCAGAAATGATGGAAGGGGGCAGACGCGAGGGGAACTCTGGCAATTTTTATGCAGAGTGAGTGATAGCAGAGAGGAAGGATTGCAACCTTCGCTCCTGGTCACTGGCAGACAGAGAGACGCAGGTCTCAGAATATCGTGGTCTCAGCTTGGGGGTGGCTAGTGGTAAATCCGTCGGGAGTCGTTGGGCCTACGGTTGGGTGGAAACGAGCACCCCTCTCAGCAGTTGCACCCATTTCTGAAATCATTTCTGATAAGTGTTTTATTTACATATTGCTTTTTGAAGCTCATAGAATGATACATATATGTATATGCTCATAAGACCTATGAAATTGTAAATGCTCCCTGTGTAAGAATGTCTGTGCAGTGTTTTGATAATGATTAATAGACATATGCTCATAACAGAGGAAGCCATGCATGATTTAAGTGGATAAATGAATCTAATTATAGGTTGAATTAAGTTAGGTTTTCAGCCCATTCTCGGAAAGTTTCTTTCCCTTACCCATCTCCAAGGATGCCCGGTATCGATCTCTTCACAGATATCCCCCCCCTAGATAGGTTCACCAAGAACCCAGAAAAAGGACTTGAGTGGGAAATTTTTACTAACCCTGTACAGAGAGGATTGACCCCCCTTAAGGTTCTGAGGTAGTAGCGTAGGGATGAGTAACAGATCAACGGATGAGATCCTGTCGGAAGACCCATGATCATTCACGACCATCAGACTGACGAAAGTAGTAAGAGCGTCATACCTCTTGTTTCTTTTCCACCCATCCTCATGAATAGCGAGGAAATCGGGATCGTAGGTTCCCTAAGGTCCATGAGAACATTTGGACCGTTGATCTTTCCACATCCACGAAGTAGTGGAAGAGTGTGCATGGTGGAATAGATCTGAGTCGTCAGATCTTGAGTAGACACCCGTCAACCGGTGGATCGGGAGAAGGCGCGCGGAGGTTAAGCCTCAGGAGGAGCGCATAGAAGGAGAAGTGATCTGAGCCGTCCATCTGGAAGGACGCGTGTCGGAAATCCAGAGCGAGTCGGCATAGTGGCCATCGAGAAATCGAAGTTCTCGAGGTCATGAGAATCGGGGCTTCGAAAGTCTTGAAATCCCGAGATTTAATCTGAGCCGACCATCTGGAAGGACGCATGGCAAAGGATCGGGCATCGTCGGCACTTTGTTCATCGGGAAATCGGGAATCCCGTAGACAAGTGATTTGTGCACTTTGATATCGCGATCCGCAAAAACCCCGATCAGTGGGGGGCCAGCTGTCAGCACAACAGCGGAGGAGGACAGAACCTTAGTGGAGGCCAGCTGTCAGTATAACGGAGCGTCGGGATTTGGACGATCAGGAATCCAAAGGGTGTATGCATTGGGCATCACACACCCCGTAGCCCCGATGGGATAAGGTTGTGGTCACGAGAGTTGGTCATATGAGCGGGAGTTAAGATCAGGAGGGCTAGCACATGGAAGGAGCCATCAAGGATCGGAGAATCGCGAGCCCCGTGGACATAAACCTTGTGTCATCGTAAACACCGAAACTCTGATGGGAGTTATAGCCATGGTCACGGAAATCAGTGGTCACATTGGCCAGGGCTTATATTAGAGGGCTGAAGCACATCGGGAATCGTAGGATCGAGAATTCCGGGTACATGTGCACCTCGACACCGCAAACCCCGAAACCCCGATGAGAAGTTGTTGTTGTGGTCATATAGGAGACGGTCGTGTGGGCCAAAGGCTTAGCCAAGCGGGGCTGAGGCAATAAAGGAGCGATTCGGGGATCGGAGATCGGTGATTTAAGTTTCCAAAACATCGTGGGTGTCAAAACCCCGATAGAAGAAACCCCGACAGAGGCATATGACGATGGTCATATGAGCGCAGGTCACGTGGACCAGTAGCACGCTAGAAGAGGCTGGTGAAAAAGGGGGCGCATCGGAAATTTGTCCCATCAGTGATCGGGGATTCGAGAGGACAGGGACTCTCGACAGAGAAAAGTCTGAAACCCCGAATCCCGATATTGGACTGGGGATTGGCATTTCGCTAATGCAAGTCTCTGGAGATTTCTCCTTTGGGAGACATTAACCCCAAAAAAAAAAAATTGATTTAGGATAGTGGGTGTGTTACATCATTCTATCCCAACTCTTGATCTTTTGCTTACCTTTGCAGCATCTGTCAGCTTGTAGCTCACCCCACCACAATGTTGCATGTCCCTTTAGTCTCGTGACATCATGTTTGACTTTTTTCCTCTTCGACATCTTCATAGTCAAAATATGTGTCCAGAGCTCTAATCCAGTCTAGAAGCTCCTCTGCATCCAGATTTCCCTCATAAACTGGAATGTCCATTTTCTCTCTTGCACCCATTCTTGCAATAGCCCTAATCAAACGTCCATTTGCTGCATCTTCGGCTGCAACCTCTTCCCCTTCATGTTCAGCCTCAATTTCACTTTCGGAATCACTAAGATCCCCAGCACCGACTGTACGCCTCTCCGTTGTCTCCATGTCTTCAAGTTTGGCATGTAGGTCACGCATCTCTCTCTCCATGGCTTGATCAGGCATCTGCCTACCCCTTCTTCTTGGCATTTCCCTATCCTCTGGTGGATCGAGTGTTTGCCTGTGCCTTCTCCTCGGCGACATGGTGAATTCTCCTTTTCCCTGCTACAGAAAGCAAAGAAACCTTTCTGTGCTCTGATACCTAAAATGGTGGCGTGCTGCCCTCCTAACCCCGCAGGTCGGAAGGTCCATGTACACAATATCTTTTCTCTTCCACTGGCTCGAAGAGCTCCCGAAAATGGCTCTCCTGTTTCCCTTTCAGCAAATCTGCACCCACAGCAAAACCTCATGGAATCTCCCTTCATGCTTTAGGAGATCGAGCTTCGTGATTCCGCGAATCCTGTGGTCAAGCGTCTTGTCTCTCAGACTCCCGAAACCTGAAGTTATGACACTTGGACTTTTCTCACTCTATATCGCCTTTCTCCTTATCACGATTTCGGGAGTTGCGATGTCAAGCAACTTGTCCCCTCGACTCCCGAAACCCGATTTACCAAAACTCTGATGCGCTTGCAAGGTTGACCTTTCAACGGCCCTTCACTCCGTCGAAACTTCGGACTTTGTGATTTCGCGAATCTTGATGCAAGGATTTCGGGAATTCAACCCACAAAACCCCAAAATGGTCAACGAAATTTGAATTTTGTGTCGATAGTGCGCCACCTGTCCACCCTGTTGATTTTATGGCCCACACAATCCTCTCATCCCTTCGAGACTTCGTGTTTCATGATTTCTCGAGTCCTGTTGCAGAGATTACGGGACTTCAATCTATGAAACCCCGAAATAGAAACCCATTTGTAAATCCAATGGCCCCTGTTGGCTTGAATCTACGGTTCTGCCTCTCCTAAGCTTAAACCTCTCAAAAGCACTCGCCATAACTCACCTGTTCCTCCGTGAGATCTGACGGCTCACGGGACTTCGCAAATTCTCCACAGAGAATTCTGACCGTCTGTTCTTTCCTTCTCAAGGACGTCTGCAACTCTTTACCAAGTGGTTTCCACGATACTTAACCACCTGCGACCCAAACTTGCGATGCCTTCTCACTGTTCCAATGCACAAACTTCCTATGCTTTCTTCACCGGCTGTGGAGACTCTATCCCTTCTGATCTTTCTCCAACTCTAAGTCTTGAAAAAGACGCCTGCACGCACTCCTTGCGGCAGACCTTCAAACACTTCCGAGTGTCGAACTTCCTTCGGCTCTGCACACACCCTGCAGCAACAGTCTCTCAATACTTCGCTCAGGTTCGCAACTCTGAGACTGTACTTGGCCTGCGCACTCCTTGCACGGCTCCTGCGCCTAGCTACACTTATGTGGGAATGAGCAAAAAATCTATCTTATATGAGCTTTCAGAGACAAACCTCTGAACCCTTTGTCAATGCACTCCTTGCGGACAATTCAACTGCACTCCTTGCAGAAACTCTTGCTCAGATAGAGAAACAGTTGAAACTCGTTTCCCTTACTCTCTCTCTCTCAGATTTCAAACATTCAACAAGAAATCATTCATACATAGCATAAAAGCAATTGCATGAGAGAAAGAGTAAAACCATGAACATACCATTTAGCATACCCATACAAGAAACAAATACAACGCCATGAATCTAAATTAAGACTTCTTCTATTAACTCAAATCTTTGTACATGGGTGTTTTTCAAACACAGTTTCTATGTTCCAGCTCTGTATGCTCTTCTCTCTTGGTAATGTTCTTCACTACTATGCTCTCGATTGGCATAATCTATTTTACAATACACAATGAGGGTGTCTATATCCCATTTCCCTCTCTCATTCTAAATTGTCTAATCTACACATTAATTTCTATCTACTTGCATTAACTATTATAAATTCCTTTTACCTACTAAGGAAGAGAGTGGATCGCTCAAGGTCCTTTTACATTTTACAAGTGTACCTCCACTTGATGACTTCATTAATGTTTCAAGACATTTTCAAAATTTGCACTAGGCACTTTTCTAGTTGTCCTTTATCTTCGTGCTGGCTCGCTTGAGATGCTCCTGCATCAAAATATTATCCAATGCACATACAAAACTTAAAATGTGCAAAAATTGTTATAACACCAAGGAGAACATTGATTCCATGCGCATACAGCAAAACTTGCAATGCATAGTATTTCATTATATTACCAAGGGAAACGTTGATTTCTTGCGCATACCATAAAACTTACAATGTGCAGTATTTCATTATATTAACAAAGGAAACGTTGATTTCTTGTGCTTGCAGTAAAACTTACAATGTGCAGAATTTACATGTCAAATTGGAGAACTAGAATGTGTACAACTAGATTCCTACTTAACAACAAATAACTAACATAAATATTGTATCCATAAGTTTAATGATATACGAGAACGATCCTTAACTTGGATCCTTGCACAAGCATCCTTCCTTCGCCCACTAATCCTAACACTTCACCCGTACCTCCCAGCCAATGCTAGGGGTACTCTTCTTCCCCCTTAGCCCCCCGGTCCACAAAGGGGCCACACACACTAACCAAAAATTTGTCTAGCTCCAAGATTGCCTCGCAAGGTAAAGCCACCACTCTATCTCAAGCTGGGTATCCCAACTCTCAGAAGTAAAACCAGTCAAAAATAATTCGGCAGTCTAACTTTACCGATAACCAGTGTGATCCCTTTCCCATCTTGACCATTTTCTTTATAGGAATTCTCTCACTGACACCTCCCCACTTGCACAAATAATTATCTTTTTAATTAATTAATTTAGAATTATTCCTCCTCACACTTGTCACCTTCTTCCCCAAGTTGCACAAGTAATTCCATATTTTATTTTAATTAAAAGTCAATTTCCCAAACATTTCCCAAATGCGCTAAGAAATCACTCCTAGTTGTCTCTTTATTCCCCATATTCCCATTTAATGATTGGCACCTTACTAAATTTGAGTTGAGTTAAAATAGGAGTCTTCTTCTAGTTAAACTAGTGGTAGCTAGACTCTAGATTCCTTTCTATTCGTACACTATTCTCTCATCTTTATTTCTTTCTTAATTTAAATTTCAAGTTGGTATTTTCTTGCACACATGTGTATTAAATCAAATCTTTAGGTTTATTTTATTTTACTTAATTGTTAAATTGATTTACCTCATCCCGCCCCTTTTTTAATTTAGATAATAATTTAGTTTAGTCTCCTTACAAGAACTTAGACTTACGCTTAAGTTTTTAATAGGATTAGACTTTCATTTGGGATTTGTAAGTAATAAATTGCTCATTAATTATTCATATCTAACCAGGTCTAAAGATTTTCAAGGTTTACAATTATTCTTTCAAGGTTTTCTAGGCCAGCTAGATTCATTGACTCAAGTTTTATTTACGTGGCATGCCCTTCAAGATGCACTTTGTGCTCCAAGGGTGCCACTTGCCTTTGACTGGTTTTGGTAGTTGTCCAACCCTTGGAGTCAGCACTCCATTCGGGAAACCTTGTGAGAGACTAAGGAATTCTAAGGAATAAGGACTCTGCCTTATTGTGCACCCCTTAGAAATCTTTGTGATTGATTGTCTAAATATGCCCTTGCGTCATCGTGCACCTCTCGAACTAGGTAATTGTTAACCTACAATTCGAGCCACGGCGAGAGTGCTAGTAGCTTGTGACAGGGATGCTTCCACACCTCACCCTCAATATCTGGTCTATGTGCATGGCCCATTTACTCCTTATGTGAGTAATATTAGCAAGCATTCATCAGTTTACATCCATTAACAAAACATTGTCACTGATCCATATACATAATCATACTAAATCAATCATCGGGCACATATGCAT
Organism: Picea engelmannii; assembly: GCA_009831015.1. Classification (NCBI taxonomy): domain Eukaryota; kingdom Viridiplantae; phylum Streptophyta; class Pinopsida; order Pinales; family Pinaceae; genus Picea; species Picea engelmannii. The sequence goes on from ML818022.1 coordinate 187,373, forward strand.
AAAATGAAACGCTCAAACAAAATACAATCCACTCCATGACTCAATCTGGAGCCCAAGGAGGTCCATTGATGCCAGCGGCATCCACCATCTATCAAGTTTCCTGGACACTCAGGAAAAACTCGTCAATATCATCAATCAATATATATATATATATATATATATATATATATATATATATATATATCAGATAACATTAAATCACAACCATCGACATCATCATAAAAATCCATAAGTGAAACAAATGACCATGTACCATATCTGGGTCACTTGCACGCAAGTGTCCTCAAAGAATAAGTCGATGACATGTGCTCGCAAGAGCAGGATGTTACACCTATCTCTTATGCTCAATACAAGATCTCATTGTAATTTCTGCACATATTTAGAAACGTAATGTTATTATGAGCATACTCAATTTTTCCACGTAAATATATAAAATCAAAGTCAGAAAATGTAAGAGGGGGAGTGAAGAATTCGATATTACTCATGAAGAGTCATTTTGTAACTTGTAATCTTTTACAACTTCTGAATATAAAGAGAATTCATCATGTATTCATGGTGTTAGTGTTTTCTTAATCTTTTGAGCTTACTTGGCAACATATCCCAGGAGGGCCCCCTGGTATGTGGTGTGCCTTTGTTTAGATATTACAGTAGAACTGATTTGTTTTTGCAATTTTATTTCTTTTCTGCAATTTCTATAATCGGAGGTAGATTTCTTTGATTTCATGTATGCACAGGCAATTCCTATATTTTTTTGAAATTACAGGAAATTTTGTAGACAAGAAGAATTCTCGTAATTTTCCAAAATTATAGGAAATTCTATAATTCATGTAATCATGTGTAACACTTGAATTTTGACAGTTAAGTTCATAAGAATATTATCATAGTGAGTTTTTTAATTGAAGGTTGTGATAGATTAGTGTATTCTCTTTGCAAAGCATTTCTTTTTCTGTACTTTTTCATCTAAGTTCAAAATTAGTTTATGACTCATAACTTAAGCTGACTCATTCGATTTTAATACTATTTGACTAAATGGAGTATGAGTACAGATCTACACCTAGTGTTTAAATCAATACTATTGTTTCTACCAATTGAAGGTCAAATAATTCCTTTAGTCTGAAGAATAACCTTCGTGTGGGTTAAACTCTGAAATTCCTTGCTTTAAGTCTACATTAGATTTAAAATTAGTTTATTCTTCTCACAAATCATTTCTTTATTGTATTTGGATTGAGTATTTTAATTTAAGATCAGTTTGTTAGTTTACAATCAAAGGTGTCTTAACTGAATTTCAAACTTGTCTGACTTAACAGAGTATGAGTACAGAGTGCTTGAATCTGTAATAGCATTTCTACCATTGAAAGTTGACATAAGTAATTGGTGTGGAGATAGCTTTCATTTTGAATTATCATTGAGTATTCTTTTTTTAGTTTGCATTAGATGTATTAGTTCCTAGAATTAGGAATTATCAATGCATTATTCCTGCACATATTGTGTTTGCATCTCACAAGCTTACCCCCCCGAATTGATAAATTAATGCTTCAAAATTTAGTCAAACTAAAACACCTAACATGACCCTCTTTTCGAAGGGATTCCTCCTATGCTCTGATCTCAGACGAATGGTTAAGATCAACCCTCAACATTGAATATACGGATGATATTTCTTCGAAGATTTTAGGTGGGAAAATATTGAATAAGGGTACAAAGTGCTTGCAGGTGATTAAAATCTTCGACTTCCCTTCACTGTTGCAAGGAGCTTCGCTCAAGGACCTTCAGACCTACAACCTGCTCCTTCAACATCTAGGTTTTGTTTCCCAACATCTCTTGAAGTGGTGATTTTCTCATCCTATAAACTTTCCATTCAACGACTCAAGAAAAACACAGGGTTACAAGCCCATTTCCCCAGGCATCTCATACATGCTTTCCACAGGTAACCAACCATTTTGGAAATGGCTCGATAGATGAACAATTTCATATTCATTCAACATTTCATAGTTTCTTCAAAAACAAAATTCAAGAGTTAACATTCATTAACAAACAATTAGAGGGCACATTTAGAAACACTTATTTGTTTCATATCAAACTCCAACCAACCAATTGACTGAGGGTGAATTCCTTTCCACCCAACCATATGATTTTTTGTACCTTTACTGTCTACAACAAGCCACCCCTATGTCAGGCCATGATACCACCAAGGGAATCTCTTAGATTGGCTCTCATATTAAGGGTTTGAACATGAAATTTACTCTCCTTCACTAGTTGGAAACAACAGAAATCCCATCTTCCCACTGAGTCTAGGGCCACCATGAGATTACCAGGTGCCTTTCTAGCTAGATTTCATCTACACAAGGGAGCCCCTTCACTAGTTCACAGTCCCTCAACGCCCTCCCCTTACCAGTGTCGGTTTATTTCTAGCAAGCACCAACTCGCATCCCTCTTTGCTCCATTATGGGTTCAAGTACTCTCTGTTCCAAGTTGACCACGATTTTCTTGGGTAAGCTTCATATTTTCCTTACAGGAACTTCCCAGTTCCTCTATGTTCTACTTGCACGTGTGTTATGTTCAGGCTTGTGCATACCATCCTCTTCTATTGTTGTTGATTTATTTTTCCCTAATCTGTAACATCCCTTCCACCTCAAGTTCCTCAGCTTGCTTCTGTTAGAAGCAGCCTTGGTATTCAATCTCCCAAATCGAAGGGGCACCTCCATGGTACTCTTGTATTACAGCTTCAGCTAACCCAATCATTCTTCCATGTACACTTTTGAAGGTAGGAATAACTACCCCAACTACCAAGTCTAATCCCCATTAATTGGATTTCTTATGAGTGGGGAAAGCAGGGTACTTTAGGTAGATATGGTCATTCAAAGTTATTCAAGTGGAGTTTGGATTTCTTGGGTAGACAAGGAAAAACCCAATTCCCCCTCACCCATTCCCATGTGGTATCATTGCCAGTACCACAAGGCTTCCCCTTCAGTCAGTTGGTTTACAATTTTCATTGAACAAAAAACACAATTACAATGTTCATCAATTACAATCATTAAGTCTTAATCATAATTACAAACTTGGGAGAAAACAAGGTGTTATAATACACTTAACGCCTCAAGAATATACTTTAATTTTTTCTAAAATAGAAGGTACGATTTTTTTTAATGGAAAAAAAACAAATTATAACTGAGATTATAGAAAATATATTATAGATTTACTCTTTCCTTTACATAGAATAAACCACAATTCAATGACATCTATTTTCACCACATTTATATCAATTGGTATTGTGATTTGGGGATGATCCAAAAAGGATCTTGAAAGGCTCAAAAATCAAAGTTTTTGAATGCTCAATAAAATGACATGATCCTGCAATGCTCGTCGCAAGCTTTATGGTGGCGCAAACGGATTGTAAATCCGACATCATATGCTAAAGTTATCGCATTCAAAAGTTTTGAACAAACGGATAAAAAAAAATCAACTAGTCAAAGAAGAAGTGGAACCTCCTCGAGATCACACATGGCAACAAAAGATGTTGACACATGGCAAATTAATTCTTTTAATGTGAATATATCATATGGTTATTGGTAACCCATTAAAAAGGACACGAATCCCATACTTTATGCCATACCATATTTTTCATATCCCCATTAAAAAAAAATCGAATCCCATGAACCATATCTTTTGGTTATTATATATTATATGGTGTTGACCATGAAAATGGGTTGGAAACTTTAATATTATGGTTATTTCAACCATATAAAATATTCTAATCCCATATTTTATATTCCCAAGGCTCTAGTCCAAAGCCCGATTCCATATGTTGTCGTCACATGTTGTTGTAATATGTTGTATTTAAACCATACAATATTGTGCGCCGTATATTTTGGCATAAAACTTTGGATAATGGTTATTTTAGCCATTTCATGCCATAAATTATGGTATATTTTGTAGATTTCAAGCCAAGAAATCATGGGTTGTTGGGATTCGATCCCACAACCTCACATTATTTAACCAAAAGATTTACTACTGCACCAAAAGGTCGAATTGATGCAGGTTAAAGCAAAACAATGTTATTTATGCAGAGAAAACCAACGAACTAGGAGAACTTTTGACACCATTTATGGGAGCTACACTCAATCTTTTTCAATGCCGTCAGTTGTGTTGGATTTCTGAGATCGAGCAGAACACAGTGAGACCAGTATGAGATCCATTTGATGTATTTTTTCTATACTTTGCAAGCATTGAACAATTAATAAAGAAGCCTCCCCCACTGAGACAAAGGCCCGGAGACGTAGGCTATTTTGTGCCGAACTCCGTTATCACTTCTCTTGTTATGGTTTGTTGTTCTTATTGCTTCAGTTTAGATCTGTATATTGTCTTATGGATGCTATGCTTCTTCATTAAATCCTTCCTCTTTCATTCATCTTCATAAATGGTTAATTAACACATGCAATTAAAAACTCAACCACAGTCATTAAAAGATCTTTTCGGATCAAGTGGTATCAGAGCTAGTTGACGTTTCGATTTGAGTTTTGCATGTTAACCAGGGAAAAGCTACAATGTGGTGAAGGCGATCTTGTTGCAGAGAATCCATTAATTGGATCGAGAAAGAGAACTTCTCACAGTGAGAAGATGGCATCGGAAGAAGGACTTTCTCAGGATGAGAAAGAGTTCCGGAAAACTTTCCTTGCTATGTTGGAGATGGTGAAAGTTTTGTACGAGGATTACTTGGAACGAAAGAGACCAGTTTTGGGTGAATCTTCAAAGGGCAAAAGTGAAGAGGAAGAGGATCATCCTCAGATTCCTCCTTCACCTCCATCATCACCTCCTTCTTCTCCTTCTTCTTCAAGTTCAAGTTCTAAATCTAATGCAAAGAAACATGTTCATAAACATAATAAGGAAATGTCATTATTAAAACTTGATGTTAAATTTGAGTTGCCCATATATGATGGTGAAGTAAATGCAGAGAAACTTGACAATTGGGTCAGGCAAATGGAGGTTTACTGCAGTGTGCAACAGATCAAGGATGAGGCCACACAAATCAAGTTGGCGTCTTTGAGACTTGCAGGCACAGCTCTCATATGGTGGCAAAGCAAGTTGCAAAACGGAATGCAACGAGTGGGTAATGGATTTCCATCATGGAAAAGCTTCATTTCTGCACTTAGGAAACAATTCTATCCTTTGGGTTCTAAAGAAAAAGCATTAATTGAATGGCAATCTTTAAAACTAAGAAAAGGACAAACAGTGCAAGAGTATACTGATGCCTTTTGAAAAATGGCATTGATGTTAGATATCCCTTTACAAACACAAGAAACTCTTATGAAGTATATAGGAGGTTTACCTATGCATATTAGAAACACTGTATTCATGATTGGACCCACTAACCTTGATGAGGTTTATGTTCAAGCTACATATATTGAAGCAGGAAAAGCAGGTGTATCAGGGGAATCATTATCTTCAAGGAAAGAGGACAAGAGGAAATGGCATGGAAAGAATTCAAATGTAGTGGCGAGAAAGGAAGGGAAGCCCTCTTGCAAGCATTACAAGAAAGAGGGTCATGATGAGGACAGATGTTGGCAGTTGCATCCCGAGAAGAGACCAAAGTGGTTCAAGGAAAAGAAGGGAATGCAAACAATGGCAGCAACAACAAGACCCACAAACTTGGGATCGGATTCAAGTGATGAATCAAAGATCTCATTGGTTGGTATGAAAGGTAAAATTGGTGAAGGCATTGATTGTAGAAGCAACTTGTTTCATATAAGGGTAATCATGTGACACACTAAGATAGACACATTAATCGACAGTGGATCTCAATCTAATCTAATCTCAGAAGAATTGGTTAAGCAATTGGGGTTAAAAACACAAGTACATCATAATCCTTAAACACTTAAATGGATAAGCAATCATCATCAAATGCACATAACAAAGCAGTGCATAATCAAATTTGCAATTTCATATAAGTATGTGGACGAGGTAACATGTGATGTAGTGTCATTAAGTGAATGTGGAATGGTCTTAGGTAGTCCATACTTATATGATCGTAAGGAAATCTTCAATAGGACAAAGAATCAATATCAATTAACCAAAGCAGGTCAAGATTATGTGGTTCATGCTCATCATGTTAAGGAAAATAAAACACTTCAAACAATGGAACAATTAAAGAAGGCAGTGCAAGCAAGCAAAAAACCAATAATTGTTTCAAATGAAGTAATCGATCTTAAGCAAGAACAAGAAATAATTGTTGAATGGAAAATCAATCATAAGTTGCTTCAAGATAAGCTCATGTCGTGCAAATATTACAAGAATATCAGCTCATTTGTAGTCGTCTTTTTGATGCTATAATTAGTAATGTTGTCTACATGGAAGATAGTGGCTTCAGTAAGATGTAACAGGGTTCAAATGGCTAACAATATGTTGTCAGTTGTCATGACTTGATGAGACAGGTGCACAGGACAGAGTTCAAAGACAGAGGACAAGTCGAGTGGCGTATCCTGAGCTTGTTGACTGGTCAGTAACCTTTTGGGGACCAAAAGGTCCTTAGTGGGGAGGTGTGATCCAAAATGGATCTTGAAAGGCTCAAAAATTAAAGTTTTTGAATGATCAATAAAATGACATTATCCTGCGGTGCTCGTCGCAAGCTTTCTGGCGGCGCAAACGGATTGTAAATCCGACATCATCTAGTAAAGTTATCGCATTCAGAAGTTTTGAACAAACAGGTGAAAAAAAAATCAACTAATCTAAGAAGAAGTGACACCTCATCAATATGACACATGGCAACGGAAGATATTAACACATGGAAATGGCAAGTGATGATGTGGTTGCATATTACTTATTAAAATCATGTTGCAAATTAATTCTTTTAATATGATTATATCATATGGTTATTGGTAACCCATTAAAAAAGCATGAATCCCATATTTTATGCCATACCATATTTTTCATATACCCATTAAAAAAAAATCGAATCCCATGAACCATATCTTTTGGTTATTATATATTATATGGTGTTGACAATGAAAATGGGTTGGAAACTTTAATATTATGGTTATTTCAACCATATAAAATATTCTAATCCCATATTTTATGTTCCCAAGGCTCTAGTCCAATGCCCGATTCCATATGTTGTTGTCACGTGTTGTTGTAATATGTGGTATTTAAACCATACAATAGTGCGCGCCATATATTTTGGCATACAACTTTGGATAATGGTTATTTTAGCCATTTCATGCCATAAATTATGCTATATTTTGCAGATTTCAAGCCAAGAAATCGTGGGTTGTTGGGATTTGATCTCACATCCTCAAATTATTTAATTAAAAGATTTATCACTGCACCAAGAGCATAACAATGTTATTTATGCAAAGAAAATCAGTAAATTAGGAGAACTTTGGAGACCATTTCTGGGAGCTACACTCAGTCTTTTTCAGTCCCGTCAGTTGTGTTGGATTTCTGAGATCGAGCAGAATACAGTGAGACCAGTATGGGATCCATTTGATGTACTTTTTCTATACTTTGCAAGCATTGAAGAATTAATAAAGAAGCCTCCCCCACTTAGACAAAGGCCCAGAGACGTAGGTTATTTTGTGCCGAACTCCATTATCACTTCTCTTGTTATGGTTTGTTGTTCTTATTGCTTCAATTCATATCTGTATATTATCTTATGGCTGCTATGATTCTTCATTAAATCCTTCATCTTTCATTCAGCTTCATAAATGGTTAATTAACACATGCAATTAAAAACTCAACCACAGTCATTAAAAGATCTTTTCGGATAAGGGGAATCGTCTTAGGATTTCATGTTTTTTGTTTTTGTAAATAAAAGAGAAAGTATATATTACCTTAAAATCTTCAAATCAGTATAATGAGCATAGTTTTCCACTTGTTCCGCCACATCAGGGAAACCAGAACATGTGGCTTACATAAAAGCTTAGAAAAACTATAAGGTATGATATGAAAAATGTCATGTTTCAAAAATATGGCATGTATAATATCATCCATCTAAAACTGTATCTCATGATAGCCAACAAAACATGGTTGTTTCCATGCACCAGAAAAATTTAACAAAACTAAAAAAGACTGAACTTGGTTCCTGATATGCCATAAGAAAGTGAGGCTAGAGGTGTGGTGAACCCGGGCGTCCATCTGCATTGTAGGTGAAGACGAAACTTTGTCTGCAGGTTGGACAATGCGTTTTTTTCGATGCACCCACCAAAGAGTCAAATAGGAGGTCCATGTGTCGGTTGAGGATGCTCTAGTTATGCAGTTACTCCTCCAGGTTCTGCCTCATGACAATGTGGATTGAATAGAGTTTGATCAATTTTCCCATTTGTAGTCGCACGAAGAGTTGTATCTGCATCAAATGTTGTTGGTGGAGTTCCATCCATGGCCATTCCATAGGTGGCATTTTGAGCTATCCAGTTTTCCAACCAATTAAGGGGGATTTCTTCTTCAACCACACAACTGCCTTGCTCCAAAGGCCTGGCTCAGGGTCTGGTGTTGATACCAGGCTATGGCGTGGCTTCCATAGGATACAACTCGAGAGGAGGGATTTATTACTCCATCGGGCAGCTTCTAGGGTCAGGCATGGTGTCAGTGAGGGGTGGTGGCAAGTGTAGAGTGTTAGGAAAAGGAAAATCAAGCCAATTATGGCCAGTGTTGTGGGTTGGAGTTCAAGGTTGTGAGGTATCAGGACTATTGTGCCAAGCAATTAAGTTATAATATTGTGGTCCTCTTTTGGGCTTACCGCGTTCTCTGGGCATGATGGAAAAGATGCAACAAAGGGTGGGACATGGGAGCCAAATGGATTTATGGTCCAGAGAAATATCGTCTAGAGGTACTGCACTGGTGGAATGAAATCTGAAGCAGGTGGCTAGTGGAATGATGGAGAGCCCTAGGAGAATCGGAATGACAAAAAGTTCACAACACGAAGGCTGACAAAGTCAAGACGACTGAGTGCTTGAGGAATGAATGAGAGACAACAGAAGATGAAGAATGATAGAGTGCTCGAGGACTCCTACCTTTATAGAGGCCAGTGAAATGACTATGAGGATTGCCATGAAAGAAAAGGTGACACCAACTCAATGCATTTTACCTGCTCATGTACTCCAGCATTGGTTCACAAGGGGAGTCATTAAGTTTCCGGAGGTGTAGCAACACACTACCATAACTACAATGTGAGGACCCATCAATCAAATGGTTTAGTTGTGTGACTAGCGATTAGGAATAATAACTCCCCTTAATACATGCACGCCACCTTTCTCCCACTTACCAACTGCCACCCCATCTGGAAAAGGATTTCATATATTTTCAATCCTATCTTCATATTCTATTTAACTTTTAAGCTAAATTGTTTATTTATTTTAATTTTAATATTATTTTATATCCATAAAAATGTAAGTACATTCCCCGAACATCACAAAATTGGGTGCATGTCTTAGACCATTTCATAACAAAAGTGGAAATGATTATAATTACATTCTCAATTCAATGCTTATCTTTAGAACAAAAGTCACACCTACTCACGAACATCACAAAATTGGGTGCATGTATTAGACCATTTCATAACAAAAGTGGAAATGATTATAATTACATTCTCAATTCAATGCTTATCTTTAGAACAAAAGTCACACCTACTCACGAGGTAGTGCCTTCATATGTATATATTTTTAATTTAATATTCATTGAATAATGATTAAATAATAATAAAATAAAAAGTCATATTAAGAAGAGTTAGGAAAAGAAAAAGGCACATCACTGAGAGTTTGGAAAATTATAACTAAAATTTAGAACACTTTAGTGTTTGGTTTTTTAATGGCAACAAAAACCGATATGATATATTGTAGAGAGCTTTAGTGTTTGGTTTTTTAATGGCAACAAAAACCGATATGATATATTGTAGAGAGCTTGATGGATTGTGGTGTCCATGTTTTTATTTTTAAAAAATTATAAGATATTAATTAATAAATTTGTGTCCATAAAATGCATTTTAATAAATAAATAAATAATGTTTTAATTAGGTTAAATAATAAATTATTAATAAAGTATATATTTACAAGTATTTTTTCCAATCATATAGAAATAATGATCTTAAAAAATAATAAATATAGACATCATATCATCATCAATATGTTTTAATATATTACAAAATTTTGATTATATAATCACTTTAAATTGAATAATTTTATTAAAAAATACTATAAATTATAAAATTAAAAATTATTTATCAAAAATTAAATAAAAGAAGTTTTTTTTTAATGATATGTATATTAAGATTGGATGGATATTATAATAATTTCAAAATATTCGTTATAATATAGACTTTTTAAAACTTTTACTCATCAAAATTAATTATAGTAATTTAGGAATGTTTTTCTTAAAGCATTTCAAGCATATAAATTTAAAACTAAAACAAACCAAATAAATCAAGTAATTTTTTACATTTCTTAAGGTGAAATAAACCACATTTGATTTGAGTAGAAATTAACACAGCCACCATTACCGTCAATTATCTTTTAAACTTTAACAACATACTTCTAATTATATATTTACTTTAAATTTTATGCAACCAACTTATCCATGATATTAGAATTGTATATTTATTTTAAAATATTTTAAAATATTAATCATTATTAATTCTAATTTGAACCATTATGATATATTCATAATTTTTTTGAATTTTACTGTGTAAATTTTAAAAATAATAGAGATTTAAAATTATTTATTTAAGAAAATGATGTTTTTTATAATTTTTTATTACTGTATCGTCATCGTTGTAATTATTATTACTAATTTAAATCATTCTTATGTCATTAATATTATTTAATATAATAAAATATTAAATTGAATGTAAAATTTTCCACGCTAATATTTAATCACCTAATAAATATGTAATTAATTTCAAAATAATAATTGTATTACTTATCATAATTAATTTCAAAATAATAATTATATTATAAAAATAATATATTGAGAAACCAGTTTTTTATATTTATTATGTTTTTTTCTAACTTAAACAATGTAGAGTATATATATCTTTGTAAATTTAAATGGTTTCATAAATAAGAATCTCATATATTAATTTAGTTTTTAGTTACATTATGATTTTAAAATCAAATTATTATTATTATTAAAGACAAAGAAATAAAATTAACATTTCATATATTAAATTATATCAAATTATTATTATTATTAAAGACAAAGAAATAAAATTAACATTTCATATATCAAACAATTTAATGTTATTTTTAAAATTTAATTTAAATAGGTCCACTAATAAATAGTAATTTTTTTTTATTAAAAAAAAAAAAAACAATTATATATTAATATAATAAAAAATAAAGACACAAAACTAACACTTTATTATATTAAATAATTTAATATGAAAATTTCATACATTAATTTAAATTATATTATAATTTTAAAATCAAATTATTATTATTATCATTATTATATGATAAAAGAACAAAGTTAAAAAAAAATAACATTTGAGTATATCAAACAATTTAATATATCAATATAATGAAAAATAAAAACATAAAAGTAACACTTTCCTATATTAAATGGTTTAATATGTTTTTATAATAATACTTTTACAAGTTATAATATTCTTACAAAATTTGGAAATGAAAGTATGTCGAACTTTAAGTAATGGTGGATTCCATTTTCCTTTGAAAATGAATTTAATTGGTATCTAAGTGAAATGTGTTAGGCTTAGAAAAAAATAATATAGTTACTTTAAGGAAAATGAAATTAATTGGTATCTAAGTGAAATGTGTTAGGCTTATAAACCAACGGAAAAAAATATAGTTACTTTTATAAATTTTAATATAAGGAGAATTTTAACTAAAAAGATATGAATAATTGTAATATTAAAAATATAATTTTAAAGTATTGAGAAGAAAATTTTAGCTAATAAGACATTATTGGATTGAATAATTATATTATTAAAAATATGATTTTAAAATATTGAGATTGTAGAAAGAAGCTCACTTTAGTGAGAGAGTTTTAAGAATAAAGTTAAAAAAATATTAAATTTAATTATTAAAAATATAATTGATAATTTGTTTTTGTTAATTAGATTTAATTTAAATGGTTATGAAGAAAAGTTATTACACTTCTTATTTAGGTTTAAATTTCATTTTAGGATATATTTGTTTTTAGTGAATTAATTTTTGATGAGTTATATATAGTTTTGTGCCTTGGAAAATTTGAGATTTACTTTAAATGCCATTTTTTTAAATTGAAGTTGAAGTGATAAAGCACATTTAAAAGAACTTAAAATACAATATGAATCAATTCAAATAATTGTGAGTGAAAAACAAAATTGCAAATTTATAAAAAAAAATTAAGATAAAAATAAAAAACTTAATAATAAAAGGTTTAAATAGCTAACTCAATTAATTATTTATTATCATATATTTGGTTAATTCTATTTTACATATTTGATTCAAATTACTAATTTACATTAATAAATTTATTAAAAATAATAATGTTTATTTATTTTATTAAAATTTATTTTCCTATTATTAATAATTAATTAAAATTAAAAATTAAAAACTTATATAATTATATTTAACATTGTTTTATAAAAACAATTGTAAATATTTTTATTTGATGTCAATGTAATTACATTTTAACCTTTTAATGTGTTATATTAAATCAGTTGATCAATTGTAAATCAGCTAATTTTTGGAGTTGGGATAAGAAGAAATTCTTCTTTGAGACTCTTGTTACACCTGTTATTCTTTATGGATGTGAAGTCTAGGGCTGTAATATCTCTTGTGAATCCTGGAGAAAGATAGAGCAAATACAAAAGAATTTTATAACCTATAATCTCAAAATTAAA
>ML818022.1:200239-236204 GCA_009831015.1 Picea engelmannii
GTAGGGGGGTGACATCCCCTTGTGCGGGGGTTCAAGGGCAGCACCCCAGAGAAATTTTTTTGCCTCGAGAAACATGTTGTATTTTTGCCACATTTTTCGTGTTGCCTCGATTTTTGTGTCCATTGTTGGGGGATTTTTCGGCACATGGTTTTTTTCCGATGGTTTTCTATTTCCGGTTAAGTAATTAAGGTTGTTGACTAATCCAAGTCATTGGGTTAGGGTTTTGGATGTCGTTGGCTCCTATATGTATATTTTATTGTAAACAATGAATGAATATAGAATATGTTGGTTTTCCCGGTTTGGGTTTCCAGGGGAAAAATCTATGTGTAATGATTGTATTTTCCATTGTATATTTTTTGTTCTTTTACTGAAAATTTGTTTGCAGTAAATATTGTACAAGGTTAAAATTTACATTTGGTATCAGAGCTTTCTTGACTTCAGGGGGACGCCTTTGTGGTCAAGGATTTGGCTCGGGACTGTGATATGCCTTATTACAGTGGGAGATTTGTGGTATTGATTTTTTAGGTGAAAAGAAATGGTGTGCAATTCGAAAATGGAGATCGAGAAGTTTAATGGGAAAAAAAATTAGTTGTGGAAGCTCAAGATGGAAGATTTGTTCGTGGATAGAGATCAGTGGATCACGGTAGATCCAGGTACTGCACATACAGGAACTTCAGTAGATGACTGGAAAAATTTGGATCAAAAGGCGAAGAGCACAATCTGAATGTATCTCTCAGATTTAGTATTACTGAATGTGTTAAAGGAAGCTATAGCCAAGGATTTATGGGATAAGTTGGGGAAGTCATATCAGTCTAAGTCCCTAGTAAATAAACTATTCCTGAGAAAGAAGTTGTATAACCTGAGGATGAGAGATGGAGACTCGGTGGCATGGCATTTGAATGCCTTCAATACTATGGTAAGTCAGTTAGTATCTGTTGAGATTAAAATTTTAGATGAAGATAAGTTTATCAGTTTACTGTGTTCTTTACCAGTCTCGTGGCATAGTCTAGATGTGGCCATAGGTAGTAATACAACTTCCTTGAAGTTTGATGAAGTGGTCTCATCCTTGTTGTCGGAGGAGATGAGACGGAAGAATATTGAAGGGCAGAGCACAGATGCATTATTTGCAAGAGGATGCTCCCAGGAAAGAAATATATCTAAGTTCTCAAGTGGGAGATCTAAGTCTAAGGGTATATCTAAATCTCCCAGAAAGTTTGTAAAGGTATATTGGAGATGTGGAAAAGAAGGGCACTACAAGAAGCAGTGTAGATCCAAAGTTGAGAAAAAGAAGGGATATCAAGAATCTCCTTCTACATAAGAAAAGACCTCCAAGGATGAAGGAGGGGATGTGTACTTGGCTTCTTCAAGCAAACATGCAGATCATGATGCATGGTTCTTTGACTTAGTTGCATCATTTCATATCACTCCCCAAAGGGAGTGGTTCTGTGAATATGAAAGGTATGATGGAGGTAATGTTTTCCTAGGTGATGATTCAACAACCAAAATCATAGGACAAGGAAAAGTCAAGTTAGGGATCATAAATGGAAGGATTATAACACTTCTTGGTGTTCTGCACATCCCAAGTTTGGCCAGAAAATTGATTTATGTAAGAAAAATGGATGATGCAGGGGTAAAAACAATATTTGAAAAGGAAACATGCAGGATGGTTCGAGGAGCAATGGTGTTGTTGATGGGAGTTTGGTTTGGAACCCTATATAAGCTGCAAGGAAGCACTATTAGTGATGGATGTAATCGTTCCATTGTTCCTGATATTGGATTTGAAGAAGAAATAACTCTTACAGTCTCTGGAGAAAAGGTTATGTTGTGGCATCAAAGACTGGGGCATATTGAAGAGAAGGGTCTTCGACTACTACACGGTAAAGGTATGGTTGAAGGTATGTCTAACTACTCTCTGGATTTTGATTTATGTGAACATTGTATATATGGGAAGAAGAATCGAATAAGATTCCCCTCTGGTGTAACAAGGGAAGAAGGAATTTTATAGCTAGTTCAAAGTGATGTTTTTGGACCCGTGTCGGTCTAATCATTCAGAAAATCTATGTACTATGTCTCATTTATAGATGACTTCTCGAGGAATACTTGGATATATTTCCTCGGGAAGAAATCTGAAGTCTTTGACAGGTTTAAAGAGTTTAAGGCTCTTGTTGAGAATCAAACAGAGAAAGCAATTAAGGTGTTGAGGATAGATAATGGCGTAGAGTTCTGCGGGAATGAATTTGAAGAATTTTGTAAGAAGTGCAGTATGGAAAGGAAGAAGACTACTCCATATACACATCAGCAGAAGGGAGTTGTTGAAAGGATGAACAGGATGTTGATGGAAAAAGAAAGGTGCATGCTCAGTGGTGTCGGGTTAGGGAAATAATTATGGGTAGAGGTAGTGGGTATTGCATGTTACCTAGTCAATAGATCACCCTCGTCGATGTTGGATGACAAGATTCCACAAGAGGTATGGACTGGTAAGAAACCTTCTCTCACACAACTCAAGGTATTTGGTTGTGATGCATATCTTCATGTTCCAAAGGAAAACAAGAGTAAGCTAGATAAGAAGGATGAAAACTGTATCTTTATTGGATATAAAGATGGTCTCAAAGGTTTTAAGCTTTGGAACCTAGAAAATAAGAAGGTAGTGTATAGCCGAGATGTGGTATTTAGAGAAATGAAGGATGTTGTTAAAAAAGAAGTCCTACCAAGGAAGAACCGGAGAAAATAGAGTTTGATTTAAAGGATGATGAATCAGACTCTACAGAAGAACAAGACTCAGAAGAAGAAGATCCTCATACTCCAGTATTGAGGAGATAGGTTCGAGAAAGAAGGCTACCAGAAAGGTATACTCCATCTGATTTTTGTTCAAAGTTTGCTTTGTTTGTTACTGATGATGATCCTAGAACTATCAAAGAGGCAATGGATTCAGATGATGGAAATCTCTAGAAAAGGGCCATGGACGAAGAAATGGCAGCCTTGGATAAGAATGAGGCTTGGGATCTAGTGGAGTTGTCGACTAGAAGAAAGCCCATTGGAAGCAAATGGGTATTTAACAAGAAGTTGAATGTAGAAGGAAAAGTGGAGAAATACAAAGCTCGGTTAGTAGCAAAGGGTTATTCCCATGTTGAGGGAATTGATTTTGGTGAGATTTTTCTCCTGTTGCCAAGTTAACCTCTATAAGATTTATGTTATATGTTGTTGTTGCATTTGATTTTGAAGTAGAACAGATGGATGTGAATACAACATTCCTACATGGGGATCTGGAAGAAAAAATCTATATGAAGCAGCCAGAAGGATTTGTTGTGAAGGGAAAGAAGGAGTTGGTATGCAAGCTGAAAAAGTCCTTGTATGGTTTAAAACAATCACCAAGGATGTGGTATCAAAAATTTGATACTCATATGTTGGGACTTGGTTTCACAAGAAGCAAAGAGGATCATTGCGTGTATTTTAAATTAATTGGTGACCATTTGGTTTATTTGGTCTTGTATGTGAATGACATGTTGTTGATAGGAAACAACAAGGAGATTATCGAGGATGTGAAAAATTAGTTGTCCTCTAAATTTGACATGAAGGATCTTGGTGCTTCAAATTTCATTTTGGGCATGGAAATTAAAAGAGATCGGAAAAAGAGGAAACTCTGGTTAAATCAGAGAAAATATGTCGATACAATATTGCAGATGTTTAATATGCAGGAATGTAAACTAGTCAAGGTTCCTATTCTTGTTGGTGTAAATTTATTTGTGGACCAGTGTCCCAAGACATGTGAAGAGGAGGAGGACATGTCTTGTGTTCCATATATGAGTGCAGTTGGAAGTTTGATGTATGCAATGGTCTATACTAGACCGTACATTGCACATGCAGTGGGAGCTTTGAGTAGGTATATGTCAAAACCTGGGAAGGAGCATTGGACAGTAGTAAAAATGGTTTTCAAGTATTTGCGTCGCACTGCTAGCTATGGATTGTGCTACCAAGGAAGACCGGGATTGGACAAAGTGTTCGATATACATGGCTTT
Source organism: Picea engelmannii (assembly GCA_009831015.1). Lineage (NCBI taxonomy): Eukaryota > Viridiplantae > Streptophyta > Pinopsida > Pinales > Pinaceae > Picea > Picea engelmannii. The sequence continues at coordinate 204,256 of ML818022.1, forward strand.
GTGGATGCAAACTGGGCTGGAGATATGGATCGTAGGAGATCTAGAAGTGGGTATGTGTTTAACTTGTTTGGAGGAGCAATAAGTTGGATGAGAAAAAGACAGGTTGTAGTAGAACTTTCAACTACAGAAGTTGAATACATGGCAACCACTCATGCAAGTAAGGAATCGGTGTGGTTACAAAGATTGTGTTCAGGTATTGGGTTGGTACAACAAGTTGTAAGGATAGATTGTGACAATCAGAGTGCAATTTTTCTGGTGAAGAACTCGACTTATCATTCAAAGACAAAGCATATCGATATTCAATATCACTTTGTGAGAGACATGGTTGAAGAAAAGAAAGTGGTGTTGATGAAGGTGGACACTTTGAATAATGTTGCAGATTCATTAACAAAATCTGTGAGCACTGAGAATTTCTCTTGTTGTAGAGGATCCATGGGCATCGTTGCCTTGGATTGTTGACTATGTAACCATGTAACCCCCTGTATGCAAAGAAAACAACAAGTGGGAGAATGTTGGGTATGTTTTATATTCTTTGCACGAGTAGTAGTGTCTACGTTGCATTGGGCATGCTGGGGGGTTTGAGGGGGGGGCTCTAGGCTCCCCCTTGGGGAGTGTAGGGGGGCGACAACGCCCCCGAGAATTTGTTTTTCCTTGGGAAATGTGCCACATTTTTGCCTCATTTTTCATGTTGCCTCGATTTTTGTGTCCATTGTTGGGCGGTTTTTCGGCACACGGTTTTGTGTCGATGGTTTTCTATTTCCGGTTAAGGAATTAGGGTTGTTGACTAATCCAAGTCATTGGGTTAGGGTTTTGGATTCGATTTGCTCCTATATGTATATTGTATTGTAAACAATGTATCACTATGAATGAATATAGAATATGTTGGTTTTCCCGATTTGGGTTTCCGGGGGAAAAATCTCTATGTAATGATTGTATTCGTCATTGTATTGTTTATGTTCTTTTACTGAAAATCTATTTTTAGTAAATATTGTACAAGGTTTTGTATCTTTTGTGTTCTTTTATTGAAAATATGTTTGCAGTAAATATTGTACAAGGTTAAAATCTACACCCATCCTCCTTTTAGAAACAAGCTTCTCCCCCATTGACAGCATGTCTATGACTAGATACCTAATGTATAAGAACAAGTTAAACAACATGGAAGACAAGAGGCTTCCTAAAATTGCTTCAAAATTGAGTCATAACCACCATCGACTAAGCGAGGATGGCATAAAGATGCTCGGTCTTGGCTAAGCTATTGGGGAATCATGGAAGACACCATTTTGCAGAATAAAGATACTATTAAAAAAACGTCAAATTAAAATTTAAGGAGAAAAAGTGGTGTGATAAAGAGTTAGAGGAAAAAAGAAAATTGAGGTATCATAATGATGTAATCAACCCTAATCTAGAAGATCAAAATTATCTATATGTTTTTCCAAGTGTAAAGAAAAAAATAAGCATTGCTAAGATAAGAACAAATTCTCACGAGCTCCATAGTGAAACTGGGCGTTGGTCAATTCATAAAATGTCATGGGATGAAAGAGTGTGTCACCTTTGTGACACTAAGAAGGTTGAAGATGAAAAGCACTTTCTCTTGGATTGTCCAGCCTATACCCATATTAGATCTCATTTTCAAAATATTTGGCACACTACCAACCTTCCTAACCTCTCAACAAAAGTATGGTGATCTTGGAAAGTTTCTCTTAATGCTTTTCGAGCATAGAAACAAAATTCTAAAGAATCGCGAGTAATCACTTACCCTCTTAAGGTCTGATAGACTGATTCGGTCTTAGTGGACGTTAATCATCGTCATCATCATTATGTGAATTTAATACAACATAAATTACATTTCCAATGTTTTAGTCTATAATATATTATTTATGGAATTTGAACATAAGAATTAAGATTTTGTTTTTGAAATTTTTTATGAAGAATGTTAGGAGTTTTTATGGAAGGTACTAACTATGTAAAAGTAAATTAATGTGTGAGCTAATCTTTTAAACTTTTTTATTATTTGATTTTATTTATTAAATATATTTAAATTGTTTCTTTGAATATATTTGTGAGAATTCAAGGACGTTTTTCCTCATTCAAATGATGGTATCTAATGTAAAGTGAATAACGTAAACTTAATCAAATGCATCATAGAGAAAAACTAGTTTTAATATTGGCAGGGATGTCAAGTGAGGTCCACAACATCAAGTACATCACAAAGAGATAACAACAAGGATGCCAAATGAAATCCACAAAATAAAGTACATCATAATCACTGCACCAACTTGAACGAAAACCTTTTGCATGTAATTCACAAATCTCATTTACCCACCAAACTTAAACAAATTTAATATTAATTATTATTTTTAAATATGAAATAAATTTAAAAATTAATAAAAAAAAATGGAATATATATTTAATTTTAAATTAATAAACTATTAAATTATTTATAAAATATATATAAATAATGTTTTATCATTTTTACCTCAATTTTATATTTTATATCGACATAAAAAATTATTTTCAAATTTAAATAGACATATTCAAAATTATAATTAAAATGTAACTTTATAGTTTTCAAATATTTATATGTTTTTTTTAAATAATATATTTTTCTTTTAACTATGAAAAGTTCACGATTCTGTAGAATGTATATATACCACGTTGAACTTGGAGGAATAAAACTTTAACAAAAATCTTTTCATGCCATTTTTTTTTTTTTTACCGCTATAGTAATTCCTTATTCCCTTCTTGCAACATTTTGGAAAAACTTTAATAAGAATCCTCACACGTCATTTTTTAACCACTAAACCAATTCCTTATCGGCTTCCTCCAACTATTTGGAGAAACTTTAACAAGATTCGTGAAAGTGCGTTTTTTTTACCACTAAACCAAATCCAACTTTAACAAGATTCGTGAAAGTGCGTTTTTTTTACCACTAAACCAAATCCTTATTCGCTTATTGCATCAATTTGGAAAGCTTATGATTTTGCTTTAAATAAAAATACATTACTAAACCAAATCCTTATTCGCTTATTGCATCAATTTGGAAAGCTTATGATTTTGCTTTAAATAAAAATACATTATTATTGAAAAGATTTGCTCAAAACAACTAAGCAATTGAAATATGAGCATGGAGAAGAACACAACTGTTAGAATCAATGAGGGGTGGACTAGAATTTGTCGCAGATGGATCGGGAATATCCTCCATCTCGATAGGGTTGACATCACCTTGTGGTGGAGGAGATGGAATTCTCCCAAGGGTTATTAATGACCATCCAAATCCCTCAAATACCCTTCAGTCGATAATTCTTCCTCACTACAATCTTCTTGCACTAGTTCCTCTTGTGTGGGACTCTCCAATGCAGCTTGGGTCTCTTCTACAGGCTTACATAGAGGATAGTTAATATGGTCCAGACTTCGCCTTTGAGGTGGTGGTTCCACATTTTTAGGTGATGTAACATCTCGTTCTTGCGAGCACATGTTATCAACTTATTTTTTGAGGACACTTGCGTGCAAGTGATCTGGTTATATAGTAAATGGTTATTTATTTCGATTAAGGATTTTTATGATGATGTTGATGGTTTTGATTTATTGTCATTTGATATATATGTATTGACAAATGTTATTGATTAAGGAGGAAAAGCTTCAAATACAAGATCCTCTTGAATCCAAAACCTCAGGAAACTGAAAACGCCATAACAATACTACAATCAAACATACATTAAAATACAGTTACCGAAACTCGACTGGACCATCTATGCTCGAGTCTTCAGTATCAGAAGCAAAAGAGATGAAAAGAAATCTCACTGTCATTAAACAAGAAATCTCAAATGGAAACACATAACCAGAGAACCAGAGGCTTCATTAAAACTTTACAAATTGGGAGTGTAGCTCAACCATCAACCATAACAAAATATCAAAATTAACTATTTATACTCAGAACAACTCGCTCCCACCAGGGGCGCGCTCTGGTCATTGCAATCAAGGCTTGGCGTCTGCATCTTCTTCTATCAGGCTGCACTTGCATTCTTCTGTCATACGCAAGATCAGATCGGTATGGGCTTTGCAGAAAAATCCATTCACAGGGGAACTTTGTGCTAACAATCTACCTCCACGGCCATCTTTTCCATGATTTCCATTTATGGGGTGAAACAAGGTTTCAACCACCTCCCCCATTTCCATTAACTACTTTCATCGAGATCGGGATGAAGCCTGACACCCATGAATTCTCCAGGAGACGTTCACAACTCCTTCAAGTCAACCCCAGTGCCTCGGGACCACGCAGATCTTCCTCTGTGAATAATACGGGCGCTCTCAACTCTTGGCGCAGATCCTCTTCATCGCTTCATGTGACCTCGAGCCGTGACCTGGGGCTCCTATGTGAAACTCGGTCTTATCACACTAAATGGCCTTGGGTTTTTTAGTTTGTTTTTATCTTTTTTAATGCCTTAGATTTTAATTTTTTTTAAGGTAGAAAAAAAAAAGTTTTTCAAGATAGAAAAAAAAAAGTTTTTCATCCCTTTAAAGTTATGTTTGATAGGACCCCTTGGATGACTAAACTTTTGAGTCATAGCTCATGTTTTGATCCTAATTTTGATTTTTGATCCTTGAACCCTTTTAGCTCATGGTTTATTCTTTTGATCCCTTTCATGATTTTCCCCTAGGTCGATACCTCCCATGATCAAGCTGATGTGACACCTCTCTCTCATAAGTCATGACCTCACAAGCATGCCTCATTGTCCTCGCTTACCTATCTAATCATATTTTTGAATTGGAAGCGTTGCCTACTCATCAAGAAGTTTTGTAGCGCCCGTCACATTTATCATACTGCCACCCCAACTCATGATTGCCACAACCGATACCATATCCCTTGTTTTCAGTGCTAGAAGTCAGTTAAAGTGCCTTCAAAAGATCTTGCATTTATGTTCCTTGATAACGGTTTCTAATTTTGAAAACTCAACAGTGTTGCACTGCATGAATTCTCCAGTTCTGATCAGGCGACCGCATGTCAACCAAATCTTACTACTGTGCGAGATTCCAGGGCCGAAGTTTCCTCATGTTCATCCTATGATTGCGTTGATGAGCTCAACAGGTGTCTACTATGCAGGTATCCACTGTTACCTCCTCTACGTATTAATCCTCATAGGAAATTTGTGATCGGGTTTTTGTTTTGTTGAGTTTGCACAATAGTAAAAATTCATCTTTGTATGATAGCCTCATCTCCTCTCTTTTTCAGACCTATAAACCTCATGGCCCATATGTGAGTTAGATTTCTCTTGTCTGCCTTATCCCTTGAAGTTGCAAGCTTTAGACTATTCTATCCTCTGCATATGCTTGTGCTACCCAGAGGCGCTGCTTAACCTCTCACTGCTTCCCATGCCTCCTTTCATCTCGAAATTAAACATTTTACTCAGCTGTATAGGGTCATCCTTGCATACTTGAAACCCCATTCAAAGTCTCCTGAGCATTACCAAACCGTTACAAAGCCCTCAGTCTGAGTCGTGGAGACCCCTAAATCGAAGAAGGCACATAAAGGAGGCAAGATAGTTAGGAAAGAACCAGTGGACATACTTCTTTTTAACACAGAACCCATGGAAAGAGAGGTCTTTCAAAGAGTAGTGTGCCTCTTCTTCTGTCAGAACATGCAGAGAGGCCATCCAGAGGTAGCAAGACAGTTTGCATCGCAGTTTGATGGTAAGAAAACTAAGGCTGGGGATTTGGAGATCGAAGTGACTGAAGCCTTCATCTCAGCCGCAACAGGGATCCCCATTACAGGTGAAAGGTGGTTCAAAGCCATGGCTTTGAGTTCAGCTTATGCAAAGGATCTCTTTAAACCTGAATACTAAGCCAATGACCTATCCAAAAGTATGCCAAGGAGCCAATTGATTGAACAATTTGACAGACTACTGAAGATCATACAGAGATATTTTACTTGTGAAGGGGGATTCAACACATTATACCAGTACCATATAATATTGTTGCTACATTTTACTGGTAAGGCTGAGATGAATATTCCTTATTACTTGTTGAGGAGTATAGGTAAGATGTCAGACATGATACAGGCCAAATCTAAAGATGTGGATTCTAGCCTTTTCCACTCTGGATTAATCAGAATGCTAGTATATGAGGAATTGGGCAAGAAATATATTTCATGAGAGAACTTTGTGGTTACCTCTCATTTTAAGTTGGATCTAGCACCCACTCCTCAATCACAGAGGGAAATTTCTTTATCACCTACCAGTGCTACCAAAGCAGGGACTAGTAAGAAGAGAAAGGGTAGAGCCCATGTTCAAGTCTCAGAAGTAAACAAGCAGGTCATTGAAGCTGAGGAGGAAGTATGTCCTTCTCCACACAGAGATTTCTCACCACCTCCTCCACCAGGGTTATAAGAGGTGTCTCCTTCTACCAAAGTTACAGCTAAGAGAGTGAAGAAGCTTATGTTTTCTCCTTCTCCTCCAGCAGTCAAAATCAAAGGTAAAAGACCTTTCACAAGGTCATCAAGTCCTAAGGAGGATTATAAAGATCAGTCCTTACTAGAGATCCCTATTCAAAGGAAGAAGGGGAAAAACATTGAAAAGCAAACCCTTGTACAAAAGAAGAAGGGGAAAGGTGCTAAAGGACCTTTGGAGAAGAGAGATAAGACCTATGAGAAAGGCATTGAGAATCCTGTCGAAAGAAAACAAGAATCCCTTGTACATAAAGGTAAAGGTACTAAAAGAACTTTGGAGAGAAAGGAGGAAACCCCTGTGAAACACTTCGAGGAGCCTGTGGTAAGAAATGAATAAACCACTGTGCGGAGAAAGAAGGGTAAAAGTAAGGCCACTAAGAAACCTGATGAGGTGGACAAAACACTTCCCATGCAGGAGGAAGAAGAGTCTGAGGAAAAGCCTATTAAGACTGAGCATGCCACTGTCCCTCCTGACAGTCAGACCTACAAAAGACTTATCAAGCAGCTCAGAAATGCAAGGAAAGAAATATATCGTCTTAAAGCAGAAGACAAGGTCCACTTGGCTCAGATGGAAGAGCTCATGGTTGGCTACAATCATACCCTTGACTTGGCAAGGTTTGCAGCAAGAAAGGCTCTCCCTCTCCATAAACAACTAAAGAATCTTTACATATAGAACAGGGGCTTTCAGTCTCAGAACAGGAAGTTAAAGGCAGAGCTAAAACACTTTCGAGATGAGGTAGCCCAAAGGAATTTACAGGTGTTGGTTGAAGCTTCCATTGAGGATGATAAACCAACAACTAAGGAGAGCACAGCTACACAAAAGAAGCCGGTCAATGCTAGGAAAAAGAAGTCTGTTGTGCCAATTGAAGATCCTCTTTCTACTAGAAAGAGTGTGAGGCTAAGTGTTAAAATGACAAAATAGTTGGTAATGGTAAGCCCCATTTTTTAGAATTGTTTCTTTTTGGGAGAGTTAACTAATATGCACATACTAGCTATGCCATCTATACAGGCTTCTAGGCGTTTAGCTATATGGATTTTGAGTTTTGCTAAGTGATAGCTTCATCCAGTGTTAAAAGGCATTACCTATGGTATGGTCAAGGCACCTAAGTAAAATGGTTTTGTCATCATGAAAGGACACACACTGCTTTGTACATATTCAAGATTGAAAGGTGTTGCATCTTGGCAATGCTACCCAAACTTTTATGCAGACGCAACGTAAGTGACGCTACGTAAAGGAGATGCACAATATTCCACAGAGAACAGAATCGGCATAAGGGTGTGACACAGTGGATCTACCCACAGGTGCTATGTAATATTTGGTAGGGAGCATTTTTACACACAAGGGCGCTACCTAATGGCGCTATTGAATATTTTATAGGTGCAACACACAGGCGCTACCTAATATTTCAACAGAGGACCAATGTTGCCGCATATATGCCTCACTGTGGTGCTACCTACAGGCATTGCCTTCTCTCCTTATTTTGTTTTATGGTGCGCTACCCAGAGTTGCTACCCAAGGAAACTGCCAGCAAACACCAAGAATCTAGGAGGACTAGGCCAACAACGTATTGGATAAGTTGATAATGGAGAAAGTTACAGAAGTAGCAGTTGGCATTTTGAAGACAACTACAGGCTCCAAAAGGACACATGGAAAAACATGAGCTGAGCAGCAAAAGAGGATCAAAGCAGTTAGAAGCATGATTGGATTAGTCACCAACATTTCCCTGTTTTATAGAATAAGTTGTTATTCTAGTTGTTAGAACAAATAAATGTTTAGATATTTTCAAGGGAAATAGGCCAGCTCGTACCTCCAGCAGTTGCCTCTCTTTCCTGTTATAAATAGATAGATCAATTTCTTTAGTAGGTTCAGATGGTTGAGCAAGGCTCCCTTTATTTTGTAATATTTTGATGAAGTGACTATGATCTAGTGATGTATTGGACTTAAGATTTTTTGGCTAATAGAAATCAGCTTCCTTTCCAATCTATTTGCTTATGTTGCTAAATGTTCATTCTTTGAAGGATTCACATGAATTATTGTGGTGATGTGATGGTGGATGTTTGATCATTATATTATCATGATGTTTATTTAGCTTTCTTAGTTTCTGATGTCAAGAAGATCTTCTGATTAGAATCTTTCTTCCTTAAACTTTTGTAGACCTGATGTTTGCAGCAGTCCCTACACTCCTCTCACTCAAGTCTTCCCGTTGTTCATACTTACTCCCAAACCACTGATAGAAGTTATCCAAGACCTTAATTGTTGGTGCATGCTATCCCTATTGTCTGAGTTAAAACATTACCATTTGAGTCCTTTTCCATTTGACTCGTTAAAACACTCTATCATTCACGTATAACTTGATGGGAACTAGGCTTGCCTTCCATGCAATATGAAGGTGACTCCTAGTGCTAACACTCGGGATTTCTCATTTCAGGAGTCTTCACTCCACTTGATTCAAAATATCTCGATGCTTGAATCTGCGAAATAGCCCATCCAGATTGACAATCGGATTTTCTTGGAATTTAACAGCCAGGATGCTTGCTCGAAAACCTCATCTGCCTGCCACTCAATAGACGCTTATCCTTATTTATGGCCCTTCTTCTCATATAACCACAGGCTGTGATCGTGGGCCCAAATCCCAGGTGCTTCGCGATTTCACATTTCACGAACTCGTGCCGTGCTCCATCCTAAAACCTTAGAGTCGCGAAATCACGATTTCTCGGATCAAGAGCCACGTGTCCCTTTGAATCGGATGACCCAGATGAATATTGGCATTTCGGGACTTCGGGTCTTCGGAATTTCGGAACTCGGGAAGTCTGTGCATTCCTCACTTCATCTTTCCCGGAATGACTTTCTCCACGATTCAGATCCGGTGCCACGCGTCCTATTGGATTGGATGGCTCCTACTGATTTCGGATTTCGGGGGTTTGGATCATTTACAAATAACTTCAACAACGTTCTGAAATCCCGATTCCCACGACTATTATTCATCGTCGATCTATGAACTTTGAAATGCAAATTCCTTCGCCAAACTGAACTTGCTCGCTCGCTTGATTTGAGTCCATATCAGACCACTCTAAGTGTTGTGCTTGTGCTCACTGGTGCAGCCTGTGTAAATAATTACTTGGACGACTGGTTAAGGGCTTGGGAAAGAAAAAGGATCAATGAAAGAGGTAGAAAGGGTAGTGATTAACTCAAACCCAAAACAAGAGCTTCATACTCTGCCACATTATTGGTAGTTTCAAATTCTAATTTGTAGGACAGAGATATAATTTCTTGAACAGGTGAAACCAAGACCACTCCAGCACTAGCACCTTCTCTAGAAGAGGCTCCATCAAAGAACATTTTCCAAACAGAGGTAATATGAGGAGAATATTCACAAAGAGCATGGGATTGCTTTCTTATTTCAAGATGAGGTTCAGGGGCATCCCTGAGCTGCAATAAGTTGGATCCCAAATCAGTATCAAGTGTGAAAATAGGATGATTGGTGGGGTCTTCTTCATCACTAATAATATAGGCCAACTAAGCTTCTCTGTACAGTCTCCTATGCTCCCCCCCAAACACAGGAATGGTAGCATATGTGAGGTCCATCTGCAAGGTTCCCCCAAGTCTGTTTATCTAAGATCTTGACAATAGCATGTCGAACTTGGGAGGAACATCAGCTACCACAATATCCATGACTACACTTTTCATGGGCAACTGGAACAAGCTCACAACCAGATATTTGATGACACCAAGACATTGTACCTTCCTTGAATCAAAAGAATACAAATCGTGATAAGATTTTTTTATTTCTAATCCAAGTTCGACCATGACAGTTTTGGATATGAGATTATGAGATGCCCCTGAGTCCATCAAACAATTATGTAGCACCTTATCATGTATGTTCAGATATGTATAGAAGGGAGGGGATGAATCATCTCTATATTCTATCAAGGGGCCTAAGATAACTGCTGGATTTTCGTCTTAGAGGTTCACTGAGTCCGTGAATGACAAGATGGTTTGGGCTGCAACAACTTAGAGAGGGATTTTTTGAAATCTTTGTGCTTGACCAGCCCTGAGAGGGGTACAGGGATTCTAATATTTTGAATTTCATGCTCAAAGTTAAAATAGGAGGGGGGCTTCATCATTTCTCTCACTTCTGGGACAAGACCTTTGGCTACTGGTGGGGGGTTATGTGTTTTCTTCTCCTTGTTTCTGTTTGTTGCGTCTTTAGCAAGCTTTTCTTCTCTGGAACGCTGATCAGGGATGTCAGACTTCCCTTCTTTCTTCTTAGACCTGAGGTTATATTTATTTAGACTACTATTGATTTTCTCCCCTTTACTCAGCTCATTTATTTGGCTGTCCATGAGAGACTCCTCGTATGTAGATTTAAATGGAGGAAAGGGGATGTGTCTCCAATACAATGGATTTCAGGATCAAGCTCTTCTTCCTCTCGTTCCTCATCAGTAATGAGGTTATTTTGGAGAGGGGTTTGGACTTTTTTATCATCCCTATATCTACTTATAAGCTCTCTTGGGAGTATCTGAGGGGTAGTATTTGGCCTTCTGAAGTTTCCTCTGTTATCAGTATTTTGGGCACTCTTATAAATCTTCTTCCCCTCAAATTTCATCTTCTCCATTTCTGCAGAAAGAGACTTTACCAGCTTGGTCAATTCATCTACTTGAGGATGGGACACAGAGGAACCGGAGGTTGAGGTTTCAGATATCCCCCTTCCTCTATCTCTGTCAGTTTTATTTCTAAGTCTGCCAACTGCCAATACATTGGACTCTACTTCCAGGGCTACATCTTGCATATGAGCCAATGAAGTAGCTCTTCTCTCTCTTAACAGGAGGCATAAATCAAGGTCAAAAGCACTAGCATAAGTAATTTTAGCAGAGGCTTATGTAGGCTTTATCTCAGCATGTATCTTATTGTACATTTTGTTGAATCTTTTGGAGAAATCAGAGACAAATTCTCCCTCTTTTATTTTTAGGGACCCGAACTCTGTGATATAATACATAAAGTCTTTTTTATCCCCCCATTGTCTCAAGAAGACATCATCTAAATCCTCAATACCAACAATGGATCTAGGGGTCAATCCCCTAAACCATTTCCTAGCCTCACCACCAAGGCTCTAGACAAAGACTCTCATCCACACATCCTTGTTCTCAATATTTAGATTGTCTGCATAACTATAGAAGGCAACAAGGTGTTCTTCAACAGTTATATCTTCTTCTCCAGTGAATTTGGGCATTTATTTTAGGTAATCTCTAGCAGAGAGAGCATTCATTGGCTGAGGTAAGACTAGAGGGGCATATCTCGCAGCCACTATGGCATCCATTTTGTTCCTAGGGGGATTAGCACCTGCCATAGGGATGATAGCTGGAGGAGAACCAAGAGGGGATGTCGTGTGAAAAGGGGAGGTTGGAACTGAGCCTCCGGGAGGAAAAGGAAGCAGCAACGGATTTGAGGAAAAAGCTACAAGGCTCGAGGGAACAAAGGTTTCCCTTTCTATAAAAACAACAACTTTAACAGGAGGAGGAGTAGCGAGACTGGGAGAGGGGAAATCGTCAGGAAAACTCCCAAAATTTAAACTTCTAGAAGTGCCAACAAATGGTGTAATAGGAAAATGAGAAACAACTACTAGAGTTGCTATAGGAGGATGGTGAAAATCATCAAAAATACTTGGTTCAGCAGTAGAACTATCTTCCTGAAGGGTCCTTCTTCTGATGATGACTTTCTCTAGGTCAGCTTCAGGTGTTGTTAGAGGCAGTTGTGGAGTAGACCTCGTATGTCTTCCTCTAGAAGCCACAGTTGAAACAGTGGAGTCGCCTCAATGGAGTCGCCAAGTGCAAAAATTCCATCTTCAATGGTTCTGATATCTGATGCACCTTCAGAATCAGAAGCTCTTTGTCGTTCTATCCCGGGGAAAAGTCTTCAATTCGTTCCCCGACAACGGCCCCAAAAATGTTAGCACTAGAAGTCACCTTTGTATTGTGGCATAGATAAGCCCAATACCCATCAGTTTTATGTTACAATGAATAAATTCAAGGGGGTCTAATGGACGCAAACTCAGGACAATATCGCTTTAACTCGGAAAACTGGGTTGATATGTGAGAACAGGTGAGGTCTTGATCCAACTTCAATCAGTAAGTTGTAGTAAGGGTGAGTATGATGAAAAACTTGAGGAGAAAATGTAGAGGTCTACTATGGACATCTAGTCTTCCAACAGCCTAAGGAGGAAAAGCTTCAAATACAAGATCCTCTTGAATCCAAAACTTCGGGAAACTGAAAATGCCATAACAATACTGCAATCAAACATACATTACAATATAGTTACCACAATTCGACTGGATCATCCATGCCTGAGTCGTCAGTATCAGAAGCAAAAGAGATAAAAAGAAAGTTGATTGTCATTAAACAAGAAGTCTCAAATGGCAACACATAACCAGAGAACCAGAGGCTTCATTAAAAAATTACAAATCGGGAGTGTAGCTCAACCATCGACCATAACAAAATATCAAAATTAACTATTTATACTCAGAACAACTCGCTCCCACGAGGGGCGCGCTCTAATCATTGAATTCAAGGCTCGGCGTCTGCATCTTCTTCTGTCAGGCTGCACTTTCATTCTTCTGTCAGACGCAAGATCAAATCAGTGTGGGCTTTGCAGAAAAATCCATTCACAGGGGAACTTTGTGCTGACAATCTGCCTCCATGGCCAACTTTTCCATGCTTTCCATTTATGGGGTGAAATGAGGTTTCAACCACCTCCCCCATTTCCATTAACTACTTTCATCGGGATCGAGATGAATCATGACACCCATGAATGCTCCAGGAGACGTTCACGACTCCTTCAAGTCAACCCCGGTGCCTCAGGACCACGTAGATCTTCCTTTGTGAATAATACAAGCGCTCTCGTCTCTTGGCGCGGCTCCTCTTCATTGCTTCATGCGATTGGGCCATGACCTGGGGATCCTATGTGAAACTCAGGATTTCGCATTTCGGGAGTATTCACTCCACTTGATTCAAAATATCCCGATGCTTGAATCTGTGAAATATCCCATCCAGATTGATGGTCGGATTTTCTTGGATTTAACAGCAAGGATGCTTGCTCGAAAACCTCAGTTGCCTGTCGCTCAATAGAATCTTATCCTTCTTTATGGACCTGCTTCTCATATAACCACAGGATGTGATCAAGGGCCCAACTCCCAGGTGCTTTGCGATTTCGCGTTTCCCTGAACTTGCGTCGTGCTCCATCCTAAAACCTCTGAGTTGCGAAATCGTGATTTATCGGATCAGGAGCCACGCATCCCTTTGAATCAGAAGGCCTAGATGAATATCGACATTTCGGGACTTCGAGTCTTTGTCATTTCGGAACTCGGGGAGTCTACGCATTCCTCACTTCATATTTCCCGAAATGACTTTCTCCACGATTCGAATCTGGTGCCACACATCCTGTTGGATCGGACGGCTCCTACTGATTTCAGATTTCGGGGGTTCGTATCTTTTACAAATAACTTCAACAATGTTCTGAACTCCTGATTACTGTGACTATTATTCATCGTCGATCTATGAACTTTGAAATGCAAATTTCTTTGCCAAACTGAACTTGCTCGCTCGCTTGATTTGAGTCCATATCAGACCGGTCTAAGTGTTGCGCTTGTGCTCACTGTTGCGACCTGTGTAAATAATTACTTGGATGACTGGTTGAGGGCTTGGGAAAGAAAAAGGATCAATGACAGAGGTAGAGAGGGCAGTGATTAACCCAAAGAAAACAAAATATTGGGGCCAAGACTTCTCAGAAAGGATTACACAAAACAAAAGGTCGCTCAAACGATCGAGGACAAACACAGATCAAATTACAAGCCGAAAGGGGAAAAACTTAAGGTTTGGTCGGCGAAAAGGAGAAAGGCAAGGCAAAACTACAGACTTAGGTAGAAACTACCAACCCACAAGACTCTGACAAGTTTGTGTGATAACACAACGTTTTTATTTTTCTTCCAGCGATGGAATGAGACTCCCTGTAGCATTTTTCTTCTTCTAGCGTTTTTATTTTTCTCCCAACGATGGAATGAGACTCCCTGTAGCGATTTTCTTCTTCCAGCGTTTTTATTTTTCTTCCAGCGATGGAATGAGACTCCCTGTAGTTCTTTTCTTCTTCCAACATTTTTATTTTTCTTCCAGCGATATAATGAGAGTACCGATTTTCTTCTTCCAACATTTTTATTTTTCTTCCAACGATGGAATGAGACTCCCTGTAGCGATTTTTCTTCTCCTAGTGTTTTTATTTTTCTTCCAGCGATTGAATGAGACTCTCTGTAGTGATTTTCTTCGTCCAACATTTTCATCTTTCTTCCAGTGAATGAATGAGACTCCCCTGTAGCGAGTATCTTCTTCCAACGATCGAATGAGACTCTCATGTAGTGATTATCTTCTTTCAGCAATTTATTTTCCTTCCAGCGATTGAACGAGTCTCTCCCGTAGCGATTTACCTTATGATTGGGTCTATGGAAGTAACCATTTTTTCCCCTTTTTAACTTGTTTTAGCTCAACTAAAATGTTTCCTCTGTATCGTTGGAGCCTTTTTGGCGGTCTCCCTTTTATTTCGTAGTCCTTGGGGAATTGTTGAACTCTGCCTTAAAGATCCGCGAGGGTTGGGTGGGAGTCTCGTTTCCTCCACCATGAGATTTATGGTTGTGTGGACGTACTGCGTCATCTCCTTCCATGGCGTCTAACTAAATTTTATGGGTGCGCTAAGGTTGGCACGATACCCTTGTTCCTTGCCCCTTCCTATAAAATTTAATTAAAAAAAAGTGATGCCTTATTTTAAAAGAACAGCGTCTTAAGTTCAGGATTTGCATGCATTTTTCCTTAGGGTACGCCCTTGGCACCTGGTGCGCAGGCGTTGCCTTGTGACAATTGCGCAAAGATCAATCCTTACCTTAAAATTAACATGCTTATCAATTTTGAATTCATGTGTATCTTAGCCAATTAAAGGGGATGAATTTTCGATTATGTCTTTAGTGGATATGAGAATAGTATTGGAATTCGATTGCATTGAAAGGATGGTTAATATATTTTTTCTCCGAGTTGGATCGTAAGCGACTTTACTTCCCATCTACCACCTTTTAGTATTTGAATAATTCCATACCCTTTCAAGGAATGTGTAAGGTAGCGTTGAAACCCTTTCTACTTTAAGAAGCTTGATCTTCCTAGGGTTCCTAAAAAATAAATTTTAGTTAGTAATTGAAACCTTTTATACTGCTCCATTAAGACTTGGGTTTCCTTAATTCTAAATTGGATTTTAGATAGCATTAAAGTCCTTGTATGTGGTTTAATAAGATGGATTCTCCTTATCCCGTCCATAAAACTGTAAGTTGATTGATTTCTTATTTTATTGTTGGGTGTTCCAAATATTCTTTTTGAATTTATAAGCCAGCATCGAGTCCTTTATTTAAGAATAGGTAATTTAGAATGAATTCTTTTACATTACTTGATATAATGGGATCTCCCTAAAATCCTTACATTTATGGATATGGAAGTTGGATGAAGTCCTTACACCGTGCTTATTAAGGTTGATCCTTGGACTCTTTTAGAGGATATGCAAGCAACCTTGAATTCTTGTGAAAAGTTCATTATGATTAATGTTAATAGTTGTTAAATAGATATGCAAGTGAGGTAGCTTTGAGTTCTCATATATCGTTAAAAAGAAGATTTGGTCCTTTAAAAACTCATTTGGATTTTTGTTAGCTTGAGTTCTTATGTATGGCTTCAAAATAGTTGAGTCTTCCTTTAATTTAAATTTGGATTGCAAGTTCGTATATGTGTTCATATATTGGTTTAATGAGATAGATTTTCTTAATTCCCTTAATGAATACACATATAAATCAGCTTGACTCCTATTCAATTTATTTATTGGTTAACCTCCTTATGGTACTTGTGATGGATATAAATTGGTAATGAATTCTTCTTGTACCGCTTACTTAAGATAAGTCATTCTTAAAGATATTTGGTTGCGCTACATAAGGATGGTACTTGTTACGATAGCTCGATGTAATTGATAAATGATACTTGACATAAATGAACTTAACTTAGTCGAGGTTCTAAATATGGGCACAATTAGATCTCTACCTAGTATTGGAATCTTCCTTATGTTTTCATAGATTTTATAAATCCTTAAGTCTTATTCTCTTACTCAATTGCACTTATTTATAGACGAATGATGGATTATGTAAATGGATTGTTCCTTTCACTATGAAGAAATGATATTGAGAATGATTCATGAAACTGGTCTAGAGTTGATTTGAATGGGCTATGGGATTTAGATACCTCATTGTTCCTCATAACAGTCTCCAGTCCTGAGACCGTAAGTGGTCAAAATCAATCGAATGAATCCTGGGCTTGAGCGTTTCTTATGTGTCTTGGAGGTCCTAACCATGCAGGATAGGTTGGGTGGGTAGTTTCCTTATGATATATGTTGATTGATTGACAATGATGTTTCCTTCATATGAACTTGATGACTTTGCTTATGTAGTGATTAATATATGATGCGTCATTATTACTTATGTTGATGTGTTGATTATGTTTCATTATTAATTAGGATGATGTGTCGATGGTGTTGCTATTCATTATGTGGTGACGTTTAATTTCCTAATGCAAAGAAAAAAAATATTTACCTATTGTACATCACTACTGGTTGTCGTAACGGACGAGACATTTCAGGTGAAGTGAAAGAATTCAGGTCCTTTTATACCGATGGAGTGGTCAATCAACTACTTTGAATCAAAGGTCTGAAAGCGATGAGACAAAGACAACCTAAGGCTAACAAACAAACAATCAAAGAACATTCAACTAGAAAAATTGTGAGATCGATCAACAGGAAAACCACTCTACCAAAGCTCAATCCAAGGTGATTAGGACCTGAAAGTAAGGAAGTGAAGCATCGATCAAGAGAGCCTTCTCAAAGTTGTCTTGGGTTGATTAATTCTCAATACCAACTAACGAAGGTGAGGGAGATAGTTATAGTAACCTTCTCACAAAAATCACCCAAGGTGAAAGTACCCTCGTGAAGACAAGCACCCTCCAATGGAGATGAAACAAAGATTATACATCTTCCTTGGGTACCACAAACACTTCCCACTTGAAATAACTTGTACGATGCCCTAAGAAAAGACGCTAAGGTTACCACTTCAGAATCGATAACCAGACAGAATATTCATGGATCAAGACTATGTGTATGGGAAGGGAATGTAAGACTAAGTCCTCAACCCAAATCTCTAGAGAGAAATGCTGTCACCCCAAGGAATTTCCACTTCAATTCAAAACCCCTGTACATGCAATAATACCACCAAACAAACAAAGAGGGGATATCCACTCCACTTTCTTATCTTGACCTCATGCTTGACACTTGTGTTAGAGGTTCTTTATCGGCAAGCACTTCTTATTACCAATGGATTTTTCACTCACTAATCAATTCTTGGTTTGTTTCATATCCTTGGCAAATTTACTTCCAATCCTACAGCAAGGCTCTACACCTAGACTATATTGGTTTCTCTAACAAGAAAAGAGTCTAGTTGATTTTAGATTGAGCATTTATTTTAAGAGCTATGGATTATTCAAGGTAATGGTAGTGCAACTAGTGATGTTTTGAGACTCTTGCAATTAGAAACTTAAGAACAGTAGAAAATTAAACTCCTTACTCTAATCCTTCAATGTACTTGGATTCCAATAATCATAAAGTATGAACAATTTCTTTTGACAATCAAAAACACAAATGCAATGCAACACTATTTATATTTTTCTCTCTTGGAACCAAAATAATGCAATCATACCAAACAAGCAGTTTAAAGGAGAAATGCAATTGAAAGGAACTACTTGAAACATACAAAAAGAAAGGAAAAGAGAAACACAAAGACAATGTTTATTGTGTTTTCTTTATAATTGAACCCTAAACATAGGCAAAAAAGCACAATAACATAGCAACGACTTCCTACTTGCAGACCCTAACCCTAAGAACAACAAAAATACTAAAAAAAAGAAGGAAAAAAGGGGGAAAATCATGAAATTTTTAGACTCGGGAGGCACACACTCTTTCTAACAGTGCAACCTACATGTATACATACTTCTAGAGAAGGAAACAAGCATGTGCACAATCTATTTCCATAGGAAAGGTGTATATAACTTCAAATTTGAGCCAAAAATCTCACAAAACCCTCAAAAACTCCCTTGAAAACTATTCTATAGAAATGAAAGCAAGTAACATAGCAAATATTTTCAAAAACCCTAAGCAAAACCAAGAAACAATAGAGGAAACCCTAATGAGAAGAATTCAAGGAGTTCTCCCCAATGGTGTCGCTAGTTTTGTTGTGAACAAAGTTGCCATATAGCTAGGGTGGACTATGATAGATCAATTCGAAGAACAATGCACTTCTATCTCTAAGACTAGTCTACAATATTTTTGTCATAACTACCTTTCAGTTATAAGGAGGACCTACCTAGTCCCAATGGTTGTTTGGAGATGAAATATCATGTGTTGATCTTGCTCCGCTTGTCCTTGATCCAATCTGAGCTTTAAGACCTACACATAAGAAGATAAGTACCTTCCTCAAACCAATAGACAAAAACAAAATCAACATTGAAATAACTAATCCTAACTAACTAATCAAGAGAGTTAGTTCCACACCTAAAAACAAAAGGAGGTCATTTACTGAAGACAAACACATATATTGAGAAGGGGGGTGAATTAGAATAAGACAATCTTTTACTTATTTAAATTCAATCACCACAATAAAACAATCACACATAAGATCTATCAACTATAGAACATGGAATACAAGATTTACGCAGAAAACATTTCGGGAGAAACGATGAAAAATTATCTTTATAACTCTTCGTAGGCACCAACCTTCTATTACAAATATTCAGAGGAACCAACCTGCTATTACAAATATCCACAGACACCAACCTATTGGAGACATCAATCCCCACTAATGCAAATCCTTGTAGGCACCAACCTACTTTTACGGATCTTCGTAAGCACCAACCTACCGGAGACACCAATCCCCATTGCTAAGCACCAACTTAGCAAGAGACACCAATCTCCTCATTTGGGAGGCACCAACACTCAATTACAATTCTCACTTTCTTAAATATGACTTCTTCAAATAATCATTTGAATTCCCTTTGCCATTATGCCCGCAACTTCTTCACGTATATATTTTTTAGAGGCTCCCCTTTATATAGGATGATATTTATTTTCCATCCACACATATTTCCCTCCAATTCTTTTTGAATTTATATTTATTGGAGACCCTTCATGGAGAGTTGTGTCTATTTGATAAGACACATCGACCGTTAATTAAATAATTAATTTCTTTTTATTCTCCCAAAGTCGCCTTATCTCCTAGATTCAAGGAATGAGTGCTCTTCGTCCTAGAAAATGGGAATTTACCTAAGATAAAAGTGGAATTTACCAATGAGCCCATGGTTTTGGAAACCCATGGAATTACATATAGGAGAGAGATAATTATGCATGTACCCAACATAATTAACATCATCATTCCAAGTCATGAACATGTGGGTTAACCCTCTCTACATATGTTTATTAAAATAATAAATATATGTTGATTCAATCCAACACTTGGTTAAGTCTTGTATATTACACCATTTATATTTATCATTGCCTATGTATTGTCTCCTTTGACATCAATGACAATATTTCTAACAACCTCCCCCTTTATCGTTGATGGAAATCTTGCAACGAAACACTTAGTCCATCAGGCATAGAAATAATTTCCCCCCTTGCTGCAATACTCCCCATGTCTACAACTCTTCCCCTTTGACATCAATGGCAAAGGGATGCTCCCCCTAGACTTGTGCTTCTCCTTAAGCAATTAGTGACTAGATGAGAAGGATATTACTCCCAATTGTTGTCTGATATATCCAAATATTTGTTTGGGAAGGGGTTTTGTGAAAATTTCAGCAATATGTTCTTTGGTGGCAATATATTCCAACTTGGCATTATGTTCTTCTACTTTTTCTCTTAAGAAGTGATACTTGATTGGAATATTCTTTGTTCTCAAGTGCATAACATGATTCTTTGAAATATTTATTTCACTTGTGTTGTCACAAAGTATTGAGATTGGATGATCATATTCTACCTTAATATCTCTCAATGTTTGCTTCATCCAAATATCTTGTGTGCAACATGATTTTGTTGCTATATGCTCGGCCTCTGTTGTGGATAGAGAAAATGAAGGTTGTTTCTTGCTCAACCAAGACACTAGACTGTTTCTCAGAAAGAATTCCCCTCCACTTGTAAATGTATTGTTCCTTGCACTATGAAGAAATGATGTTGAGAATGATTCATGAAATTGGTCTAGAGTTGATTTGAATGGGCTATGGGATTTAGATACCTCATTATTCCTCATAAAAGTCTCCAGTCCTGAGATCGTAAGTGGTCAAAATCAATCGAATGAATCCTAGGCTTGAGCGTTTCTTATGTGTCTTGGAGGTCCTAACCATGCAGGATAGGTTGGGCGGGTAGTTTCTTTATGATATATGTTGATTGATTGACAATGATGTTTCCTTCATATGAACTTGATGACTTTTCTTATGTAGTGATTAATATATGATGCGTCATTATTACTTATGTTGATGTGTTGATTATGTTTCATTATTAATTAGGATGATGTGTCGATGGTGTTTCTATTCATTATGTGGTGACGTTTAGTTTCCTAATGCAAAGAAAAAAAATATTTACCTATTGTACATCACTACTGGTTGTTGTAACGAACGGGACATTTCAGGTGAAGTGAAATAATTTAGGTCCTTTTATACCGGTGGAGTGGTCAATCAACTACTTTGAATCAAAGATCTGAAAGCGACAAGACAAAGACAACCTAAGGCTAACAAACAAACAATCAAAGAACATTCAACTAGAAAAATTGTGAGATCGATCAACAGGAAAACCACTCTACCAAAGCTCAATCCAAGGTGATTAGGACCTGAAAGTAAGGAAGTGAAGCATCGATCAAGAGAGCCTTCTCAAAGTTGTCTTGGGTTGATTAATTCTCAATACCAACTAACGAAGGTGAGGGAGATAGTTATAGTAACCTTCTCACAAAAATCACCCAAGGTGAAAGTACCCTCGTGAAGACAAGCACCCTCCAATGGAGATGAAACAAAGATTATACATCTTCCTTGGGTACCACAAACACTTCCCACTTGAAATAACTTGTACGATGCCCTAAGAAAAGACGCTAAGGTTACCACTTCAGAATCGATAACCAGACAGAATATTCATGGATCAAGACTATGTGTATGGGAAGGGAATGTAAGACTAAGTCCTCAACCCAAATCTCTAGAGAGAAATGCTGTCACCCCAAGGAATTTCCACTTCAATTCAAAACCCCTGTACATGCAATAATACCACCAAACAAACAAAGAGGGGATATCCACTCCACTTTCTTATCTTGACCTCATGCTTGACACTTGTGTTAGAGGTTCTTTATCGGCAAGCACTTCTTATTACCAATGGATTTTTCACTCACTAATCAATTCTTGGTTTGTTTCATATCCTTGGCAAATTTACTTCCAATCCTACAGCAAGGCTCTACACCTAGACTATATTGGTTTCTCTAACAAGAAAAGAGTCTAGTTGATTTTAGATTGAGCATTTATTTTAAGAGCTATGGATTATTCAAGGTAATGGTAGTGCAACTAGTGATGTTTTGAGACTCTTGCAATTAGAAACTTAAGAACAGTAGAAAATTAAACTCCTTACTCTAATCCTTCAATGTACTTGGATTCCAATAATCATAAAGTATGAACAATTTCTTTTGACAATCAAAAACACAAATGCAATGCAACACTATTTATATTTTTCTCTCTTGGAACCAAAATAATGCAATCATACCAAACAAGCAGTTTAAAGGAGAAATGCAATTGAAAGGAACTACTTGAAACATACAAAAAGAAAGGAAAAGAGAAACACAAAGACAATGTTTATTGTGTTTTCTTTATAATTGAACCCTAAACATAGGCAAAAAAGCACAATAACATAGCAACGACTTCCTACTTGCAGACCCTAACCCTAAGAACAACAAAAATACTAAAAAAAAGAAGGAAAAAAGGGGGAAAATCATGAAATTTTTAGACTCGGGAGGCACACACTCTTTCTAACAGTGCAACCTACATGTATACATACTTCTAGAGAAGGAAACAAGCATGTGCACAATCTATTTCCATAGGAAAGGTGTATATAACTTCAAATTTGAGCCAAAAATCTCACAAAACCCTCAAAAACTCCCTTGAAAACTATTCTATAGAAATGAAAGCAAGTAACATAGCAAATATTTTCAAAAACCCTAAGCAAAACCAAGAAACAATAGAGGAAACCCTAATGAGAAGAATTCAAGGAGTTCTCCCCAATGGTGTCGCTAGTTTTGTTGTGAACAAAGTTGCCATATAGCTAGGGTGGACTATGATAGATCAATTCGAAGAACAATGCACTTCTATCTCTAAGACTAGTCTACAATATTTTTGTCATAACTACCTTTCAGTTATAAGGAGGACCTACCTAGTCCCAATGGTTGTTTGGAGATGAAATATCATGTGTTGATCTTGCTCCGCTTGTCCTTGATCCAATCTGAGCTTTAAGACCTACACATAAGAAGATAAGTACCTTCCTCAAACCAATAGACAAAAACAAAATCAACATTGAAATAACTAATCCTAACTAACTAATCAAGAGAGTTAGTTCCACACCTAAAAACAAAAGGAGGTCATTTACTGAAGACAAACACATATATTGAGAAGGGGGGTGAATTAGAATAAGACAATCTTTTACGTATTTAAATTCAATCACCACAATAAAACAATCACACATAAGATCTATCAACTATAGAACATGGAACACAAGATTTACGCAAAAACCATTTTGGGAGAAAACGATGAAAAATTATCTTTATAACTCTTCATAGGCACCAACCTTCTATTACAAATATTCATAGGAACCAACCTGCTATTACAAATATCCATAGACACCAACCTACTGGAGACATCAATCCCCACTAATACAAATCCTTGTAGGAACCAACCTACTTTTACGGATCTTCGTAAGCACCAACCTACCAGAGACACCAATCCCCATTGCTAAGCACCAACTTAGCAAGAGACACCAATCTCTTCATTTGGGTAGCACCAACACTCAATTACAATTCTCACTTTCTTAAATATGACTTCTTCAAATAATCATTTGAATTCCCTTCTCCATTATGCCCGCAACTTCTTCACGTATATTTTTTTTAGAGGCTCCCCTTTATATAGGATCATATTTATTTTCCATCCACATTTATTTCCCTCCAATTCTTTTTGAATTTATATGTATTGGAGACCCTTCATGGAGATTTGTGTCTATTTGATAAGACACATCAACCGTTAATTAAATAATTAATTTCTTTTATTCTCCCAAAGTCGCCTTATCTCCTAGATTCAAGGAATGAGTGCTCTTTGTCCTAGAAAATGGGAATTTACCTAAGATAAAAGTGGAATTTACCAATGAGCCCATGGTTTTGGAAACCCATGGAATTACATATAGGAGAGAGATAATTATGCATGTACCCAACGTAATTAACATCATCATTCCAAGTCATGAACATGTGGGTTAACCCTCTCTACATATGTTTATTAAAATAATAAATATATGTTGATTCAATCCAACACTTGGTTAACTCTTTTATATTACACCATTTATATTTATCATTGCCTATGTATTGTCTCCTTTGACATCAATGACAATATTTCTAACAACCTCCCCCTTTGTCATTGATGGAAATCCTGCAACGAAACACTTAGTCCATCAAGCATAGAAAGAATTTCCCCCCTTGCTGCAATACTCCCCATGTCTATAACTCTCCCCCTTTGACATCAATGGCAAAGGAATGCTCCCCCTAAACTTGTGCTTCTCCTTAATCAATTAGTGACTAGATGAGATGGATATTACTCCCAATTTTTGTCAGAGATATCCAAATACCTCTTTGGGAAGGGGTTTTGTGAAAATATCGGAAATATGTTCTTTGGTGGCAATATATTCCAACTTGGAATTATGTTCTTCTACTTGTTCTATTAAGAAGTGATACTTGATTGGAATATTCTTTGTTCTCAAGTGCATAACATGATTATTTGAAAGATTTATTGCACTTGTGTTGTCACAAAGTATTGAGATTGGATGATCATATTCTACCTTAATATCTCTCAATGTTTGCTTCATCCAAATATCTTGTGTGCAACATGATTTTGTTGCTATATACTCGGCCTCTGCTGTGGATAGAGAAAATGAAGGTTGTTTCTTGCTCAACCAAGACACTAGACTGTTTCTCAGAAAGAATTCCCCTCCACTTGTACTTTTCATATCATCAACAGTGTCTGGTAAATATGCATTTGTATATGTTGTTAGAGTAAAATATTCACCTCTTGAGTACCACAAGTCAAATTCAAAGGTGCCCTTTAGATATTTGAATATTCTTTTCACTCATTGTATATGAGTTTCTTTCGATGCAGCTTGAAACCATGCAATCAATCCTAGTGATTGCATAATGTCTGGCCTTGATGTCGTCACATATAATAGGTTACCAAACATTGATATGTACAATGTTTGATTTGCTTATGAAAATTCATCGTCTTTTCTCAATTTACAACATGTGACCATGGGTGTGCTGACTAGTGCATGATCTTCCATTATGAATTTCTTCGACATTTCCTTGACATACTTGGTTTATGAAATGAATATGCCTTTGTCGGATTGAAAATTTTGTAAACCAAGAAATAATGATAGTTCACCAAGCATATACATCTCAAATTTATTTTTCATTTCCGTTTCAAACTCTTGGCACATTTTGTTTAAACTACCTGCAAAAATGATGTCATCTACATAAACCACAACAATTAAATGGTTTTCATTTTTCATCTTGATGTAGAGATTGTTGTCCACAATACCTCTTTTGAATCCTTGTTGTTGTAGATATTTATCAAGTCTTGAATACCATGCTTTGGGGGTTTTCTTTAGCCCATAAAGTGTTTTCTTCAATTTGCACACATGATCCTTATTTTCTGATAATAAGAACCCTTTTGGTTGTTCAATGTATACTTCTTCCTCTAAATTTCCATTAAGAATGGATGACTTGACATCCATTTGATAGACTTTGAAGTTCTTGAAACACACAAATGCCAAAAACAATCTGATAGCTTATAGGCTTGCAACCGGGGCAAAGGTTTCTTCGAAATCAATACCTTCAACTTGAGCATAGCCTTTACAAACCAATATTTCTATATTTCTTATTACTTTCCCATATTCATTCAACTTGTTCCTGAAAACCCACTTAGTTCCAATCACATTTTTATCTTTTGGCCTTGGAACAAGTTCCCATATCTTATTCTTCTCAATTTGGTTTAGTTATTCTTCCATAGCATCAATCCAATGCTTATCTTTGCTAGCTTCTGTAAATTTCTTAGGCTCTATTTTAGATGGCAAGGAGAATTTTTCATGTTTTGGTGCACTTTCTAGTCTTCTCCTAGTATGAACTATCATAGCTTTATCACCAAGAATTGGAGTTTCTGAATTATTCTTTTGGACAAATCTATATGGTGCCTTTGTATCTTGATGTCTTCTTCTTCTTCTTCTTTGCAACTCATCTCTTATGAATGTTCATTTGTTTGTTATTTCTCCTTTTGAGGCCTTGCTTCATTGACTTTTACATTTGCATTGTCTACAATTTTGTGCAATCTTTTATTGTAACATCTATAAGCCTTTCTTCTAGATGAATAACCAAGAAAGATACCTTCATCAACTCTAGAGTCAAATTTTCCCAAATCCTCTTCATCTCTCATATAACACTATCTCCCAAATACTTTGAAGTATCTAACTATTTTTGGTCTACCTTTCTATAATTCATAGGGTTTTTTACTGTTGTTTACTTGAAATTTCCCTATATTCATAATGTAGACCACCGTATAAACTATTTCTCTCCAAAATCTGTCTAACATCTTAGCTTCATTCAACATTGTTCTAGCCATCTTTGTACGATTTGATTCCTCCTTTCTACCACTCCATTATGTTGTGGAGTTCTTGTAGCTCAAAAATGTCGTGTTATTCCATGAAGCTCACAAAACTCTTAAAATTCATTTGAGATAAATTCACCTCCTTAATTTGATCTCAAGCACTTGATCCTTAAATCAGTTTTGTTTTCAACAAGGCTTTGAATTCTTTAAACTTCTCAAATGCTTCATATTTGTCTTTTAAGAACACAAACCATGTCATTCTTGAGTAATCATCAATGAGCAACATGAAGCAATTTTTTCCTTGTAAATTTTTTGTTATTGTTGGGCCACAAAGGTCCATATGTACAAGTTCCAATAGCTTTGATGTTGAGTATTCCTTTGACTTGAAGATTGCTCTTGTATGCTTCCCATGTTGACATTGCTTGTAAATAGTGTTTGAAGTCTGTGTGATCTTTGACATGTCTCTCACTACTTGTTTAGGGTTGATTTTCACTAGATTATCAAATTTCATATGGCCCATTCTTCTATGTCATAACCAGCTTTCATCTATTTGTCCCATATAGCATTTTTCTCCTTTGATTTCATTGACAATATATACATTACTTGAGGTTCTATTTACATTTTCCACTAATATTTCTAAGCCTACTTTCCTTATCTCACAACCTTGAGAATGAAATGTGAGAGTGTGTCCTTGATCACACATTTGACTAACACTGAGAAGATTGTGTTTCAAACCTTCAACATACAAGACATTCTTTGTTTTAGTCTTTCCATTATCAAGAGTAAGAGTACCTTTTCCAACTATTTTTACGGTAGCATTATCTCCAAATGTTACACTGCCTTCATTTTCTTCCTTCAAAGTGAGAAACTTGGTTTTGTCCCCTATCACGTGGCTTGAGCATCCACTGTTAATGTACCATTGATTTCCTTTATTTTGGAAATGAAATGCAGTTTGTACAAGCATAGATTTCTCCTTCTTCTTCTCTTCTTTTTCCTGTTTCTTTTTCCAAACCTTTGTGGATTCTTTCTTTTGTTTGGAAAGGGTATCTTTTTCCATGTTTTGTCTAGGAGATTATACAATTCCGCTTCTACAAAAATGTGCTTTGTGCCCATATTTGTTGCACTTATAACATGCAACATTGTAATAAAACAAATGGGAAAATGAATTATAGTTTCTATTTGAGAACCCATAAGTATGTATGTCTATGATCCATACATAATTAGTGAATGCTCTACAATCTATTGCATTATGACCAAAGCGATTGCAAGAAAAACAATAACCAAAGAAAGAGTTTTGGTACCAAGTTGTGTGAGGACACCTTGGTGGAAAAGATCTTCTGAATTTGTCCTTATTGTTCTTGTAAGGAAGTGTTGACCAAAATTTGGTCATCTGTATTTTCCCACTCTTGGATTCATAAAAAAATGATATCAAAAGAAGAAAAATTTGAATATTATAAGTCCATGGTGTAGTCGTCAGTCTCAGCTTCGCTATGCATTTTTCGGATCGAAAATATAATTTTGTATGCTTAAGATATCCAGGTTCACGTTCAAACACCCACTGAGCACTTCTTTGCTTGATATGGCCAAAGCCAATTTTCTTGGAATATCTCGGAACTATGCCCGTTTTATTGGATTATTTTTTGAAATACACCACTAATATTTTGGAATACACCTCTCAACACTTAAAAAATTTCTCACTTCCATATTATCTTTCATAATCTCTTTCATCTCCTCTCTTATATTTTTTATACTTAGAATTTTCTTATTCTCCCCTCTTCACCTCCTTATTTCTCTATTATCTTTTCCTCTTACTTCCCCCTTTCTACACTTAGAATTATTTTAAGTTCCCTCACCTCCTTATTTCTCATCTCCCATCGGACGGACGTACCCCTCCACTCCTCCTTATCTCTCCCTCCTCGCTCCCCTTTTCTTCGTTCGTTCCACATTACTTAACATTTCCTTATGCCTCCCCTTTTCCCCCCATTATCTCACACTTAAACTATATTTTATTTTATGTCGGACTCATGGGGGAGGACTCACCCACACCCCCCTCATTCCCGACTCCCTCATCTGCTAATCCGACACTCTGATACCTACAAACTACCCCCCCTCACCTCCTCTACCTACACTTTACCCATTCCCTCACTCCCCTCCCCCTACACTACCTATTCCTACCCCCCTCTCGTCCACTTTCTCACATTACTTAACCTATATTTTAATTATTTATATGAATCCATTAACCAATAGAACCATTCCATATTCCAATCACCTAACTTGTGACACATGGCAACCTATGGAGGAGTGACAAATGACACCTAACTAATGGAAACACATGGCAACATACAACTTGTGACACATGGTAGATTCTTATTGGAAAATTATTGACTTATCAGGTGGTGACATGTGGCAGATTACCATTGATGACACATGGTGATATTTTAGTGGAAGACTCATCAATGATGGGGCATGAGGTGGAGGTCTCTCCACACTTAACATTTTCTTATGCCTCCCCTTCCCCCCCCCCCTCCCTTATCTCACACTTAAACTATATTTTATTTTATGTCTGACTCATGGGGGAGGACTCACCCACACCCCCCTCATTCTTGACTCCCTCATCCGCTAACCCGACATTGTGACACCTACAAACTACCCCCCCCTCACCTTCGCTACCTACACTTTACCCATTCCCTCACTCCCCTCCCCCTACACTACCTATTCCTACCCCCTTCTTGTCCACGTTCTCACATTACTTAACCTATATTCTAAATAGCATACTCATTAAGAGAGTGAATGTGAATGTCGAAGTAATGAAGGGGTGGTGTGAAGATAAGTAAGAAAAATGATAAAGAGTGGTTTTATGTAGATAAATTGTCGTGTTTTTTTTTTACAAACACCCATAGCATTCTGGTACACTATAAGAAAAAAGAAGAATCCATCACATATGGAGAACAAATAGATGTAGTACATAGAACATAATTATGAAGTACATTCATAGATACAAAATTTAGGCATGCAATTAATGCACTATCTTTCATTTTTTGCATATCCTGAAATAAACATGGTGGAAAAGATTGGCTCAAAAACATTTTAGTAAAGACATCATAACGCTATATAAGTCATAATTAAGAGTGGGATTGGAATAAGTATTAACCATGAGAATGAAATTATCCAAAAGTTTTAATAAAAAAGTCCCTATATCTTATTTTGTGTGGACTACAACTGGTTGATAGTGGACTCTTTGTATTGGTAAAATGAACTGACAAATTCAAACTTTAATTTTTTGTTCTTATTAAGAATCTTTCTTTTTTTCTTTTACAAGTTTTTAATTAGTTGTTGAGTCATCATTCAAGTACAATGAAAAAATATAACTTTAACTACAATATGGATATGCTAGTTGATAAAATTATTGAACTACATAACATTGTATCTTCAAAGTGTCTCATTTACACAAATTAGGTATAATCCTTCATTAACTATATATTATTAAGCATACATCAATTATATCTTGGATGATAACAAATCCAAACACCATATATGTAATTGCAAATGCGGAAAACACAATCACACAGAATATAAAAGACACAGAGATTTACGTGGTTCACCCAAACATTGGGCTACGTCCACCAAGCATAGGTATCGGTTGTCTTATTATTCAGATCAAGGAGATTACAACAGCTCACTCTCTCATCTCTCTCACAGCCTCTACGGGCATACATGAAATTATAGCATTATACATTAGAAATTGCTCATAACCAAATTCTAACTTGGTCTAACTTGGTTACAACCAATGTTGAATTATAGGATCTAAAATCCTAATCCTGGGAATTTGTTGTCACGGTTTAACAATCTCCACCTTAACAACAATTAACCTGATACCTTGCTCCTTCTTTTATTCATCACCTTTTCTGCAAGCCAAGAGAAGCCAAGCACCATCGTAGCTTCTCTAACAGTACTGGTTTTGTGAACATGTCTGCGCAGTTCTCTTTTGTATGCAGTTTCTCCAGAGAGACTCCACCTTCATCAATGACATGTCTTACAAAATGGTACTTGATAGGTATATTTTTTGTTTTACTGTGGTAGGTTGGATTCTTAGCCAAGTGAACATCACATTGACTATCACAAAGTAACTTTACTTTGTCCTGCATCCTTCCAAACTCACCAAACAAACCTTTCAACCAAACTACCTCTTTGCAAGCATGTGAAGCAGCTATGTATTATGCTTCTGTAGTGGATAAAGAAACAATATTTTTTAGCTTTGACATCCAACTAATAGCTCCACCTGCAAGAGTAAAGACATACCCTAAAGTTGACCTTCTCTTGTCCAAATCACCTACAAAATCATAATCCACATATCCACAAACTAATTCATGACCACTGTTATAGCTTATACAGTAATCACTTGTGCCTCTCAAATACCGAAGCACCCATTTCACTGTTGCCCAGTGCTCTTTACCTGGATTTTCCATATACCTGCTAACAACCCCAATTGCATGTGAAATGTTTGGCCTTGTACTAACCATCGCATACATTAGATTTCCTACTTCATTAGCATATGGTATTCGAGACATATATTCCTTTTCTTCTTTTGTACTAGGATATAAACTTGAAGAAATCTTAAAATGAGAAGCCAAAGGGACTAAAACTGGTTTCACATCATTCATACCAAACCTCAAAAGTATTTTCTCAACATACTTATGTTGTGACAACCAAAGCTTACCATTCCTCCTATCTCTGAATATCTCCATGCCCAAAATCTGTCTTGTTGCTCCTAGATCTTTCATATCGAACGTCCTAGCCATCTGGGCCTTTAACCTGTTGATCTCAGTTATGCTTTTTCTTGCTAAAATCATATCATCAACATACAATACTAAGATAATTAATATGCCATTATTCGATTTCTTAAAGTAGACACAATGATCATACTCACTCCTAGTATAATTCTGGCTCACCATGAAAGAGTCAAATTTCTTGTACCATTGTCTGGGCGACTTCCTCAGACCATACAATGATTTCTTGAGCCTGCAAACAACTTCTTTCTACGATTTTGAACAAACCCTTCAGGTTGTTCCATGTAAATTTCCTCATCCAAATCTCCATGTAAGAAAGCAGTCTTAACATCTAGCTGCCCCAACTCCAAATCAAGTAATGTAACTAATGCTAACACAATTCGAATTTAAACAGACTTAACAACTGGTGAAAAAATATCATGAAAGTCAATGCCTTCTTTCTGAGAATATCCTTTCGCAACCGGCCTTGCTTTGTACCTTTCCACCTTATCATCAACACCCTTCTTCAGCCTGTAGAGCCACTTGCAACCTACAGTTTTTCTGTGTTAAGCCCTAATATTGGCTCATTACCCCTTAATTGGGGCATATTATATTAGTAATGTTATTTTATTTATGTCGACTTTAGGCCATTAGTTGTAATTATACCTCCTAGTCTCCTATATATACCAAGGAGACATTTTCA